>PJEM01015522.1:15080-29642 GCA_004023845.1 Helogale parvula
ATCTCTCTGCCCGCCTCCCAGCTTGTGCTCTCTTTCTTTCAAAATGAATAAACATTAAAAAATTATAAATAGGGGCACCTGGGTGGCTCAGTCGGTTAAGCATCTGACTTCAGCTCAGGTCACGATCTCATGATCAAACAAAACAAAAAAAACCTTCCTTTCGGGGAGAAGCATTCAGGACCAGGCCAGCCCAGGATAACAGCGGACTTGCAAAGCAGGGGACGGGTCATCCCTTAACTATCCCAAAGAGGCCTGGCTGTCGCCACCTTAACCCAGAAGTCACTCTTGGCATTGCCGACAGTGAGACAACCCGACACAATGTGCTTCCCCGGTGACCCGTGAGAACAGAGCATCACCTGAGAAATGTTCTTGCCCCAAACATTTACCCTTTAGATGTTACTTCCTGCGGACAGAGTACACAGTGGGTCAAGAAGCAGGACAAATGACCTCACGAGGAAGCCATTAGATTCATTCGGAAGGCGACACATTCTGCAGGACAGCTAGTCCTGTGCTTTCAATCCAGCCACGGCAGACGTCATGTGATTTAAAGTGGGGCCCCCGGGTGGCTCTGTCGGTTGAGCGTCATGATCTCACAGTTCGAGAGTTCAAGCCCCGCGTCAGGCTCTGTGCTGACAGCTCAGAACCTGGGGCCTGTCTTCGGATTCTGCATCTCCCTCTCTCTCTGCCCCTCCCCTGCTCGCACTGTCTCTCTCTGTCTCTCAAAAATAAATAAAAAACATTAAAAAAATTTTTAAAGATGGGGGGAAAACCTCAGGGGAAAAAAAAAAATCCCCTAAGCATAGATGTACTTCAAAGGCAGGTCCTTAAGTAAGAGCTACGTAGCAGGTGAGACCAGGGAGAGCGCCGGGGCGCTGGGAGCTTGCGGTCCGGGGGATGCAGAGGGCTCACCTGAGCTTTCCCGGCCCAGGAACGCCTGAGCAAAAATCTCGCCGACCCAGGCCTGCAGCTCCGTGTCCTGCTGCACAGACCCGTCACTAGGATAATAGTAGCCCACGATTTCTGAGACAAAGCTGCAGGAAGAGATGCAAATGCCACAGGAGTGACCAGAAATCCACTCCCCACTGAGGCTGGGGAGAGCCAGACAGCCAGCGTCCACTGAGAGGCCACCAGGGTCCAGTGGGGACCTCCAGGTGCAGGTGGAACCCAAGGGCCAAGGTTTGGGCACTCCTGAGTCAGGGGTGCCCTGGGCCTCCTTCCCGCACAGGGGGCTGGGGGGTCCCGCCCCCGATTCCTGCCCTGGTTCCTCTGGACATCGTGCCCCTTTCTTTTTCCCCTGCGTTCATGCACAGCTCCTCCCCAGTCCTGCAGCTGCCTGTCATTTCACGGAAGACCCCAACCCAAATTCTCACCCTTGAGGTGCTCTGTGCTGGGGCCTGAAACCCACCCACGACCCCCAGCACCAAGCGGCCCAGGCGGAAAGAGTACAGGCTGAGCCGGGAGGCCCTGGGGAAGCCACACTGGCTGCAGGGTCCCAGGCCCGCACCCCGCACCTCTGAATGGCCGCCCAGATCTTCAGGCCATCGTCTCGGTAATGGTAGTTGGGGATGGTCAGGACGCCGCGGGCCCGCAGGCTGTCCGGAAGGCAGAAATTGGTGTAGGTGAAGTGGGCCAGACCTGTGCTTATGAGGTAGAGGAGACCTTGCCTCCCGCCGGATGTGACCTGGCAACACAAGGCAGCTGCGCTTGGGGACGGCCCAGACCCCACCCCAGTGCCTGGGGGACCAGAGGAGGCTAGTGACTCAGCAAAGGGCGTTATTCAGTAAACAAAGGAGTCCAAGGTCAGGGATCAAAACCCCATAGGGGGCCTGACGCGGGCTGCGGAGGTGGCGGGCCTCCTACGTGCTTGGGAGGTAATCCTCAGGTATTTGGTAACAGAAAGAAGCGACGCCGGGGAGGCGGGGACCAGAAGGCCAGCTCCGGTCAGGGTCAGCGGAAGATGTGGTCGAAGCGGAGCCGCCCACCCCTCGTGCGGAGACCAAGGAGCCCGGGCCTGAGGGGGCGGGGCCCGAGAGTGGGACAGAGGGGGCGGGGACGGGGCTCGTGGGGCGGGGCAAGTCGGCCGTGGGCGTGGCATGGGGGGAAGGGTCTGGCGGGAACCGTGGAATGGGATTGGAGGCCGTAGAGGCTTTGGGCGGGGCAAAGCGCCATCCGGGCGGGGCTTCAGAGACAGGGAGGGAGGGGCCGGAGGCCTCACCTGGTCCACAAGGCCGTCGGGGTTGAGCAGCGTGGCCCGAGCGATGGTGTTCACCTGCAGCGTGTAGCGAGTGTGGGGGAGCAGGAGCTGCGAGCGGGATGAGGGTGCAGGAGCCGAACGTCAGGGGAGCAGGCGAGCCAGCCCGCCCCCTCTGGCCCCGCCCGGGGGTCGCACTGACCTTGTAGATGGGATGGCAGAGCGGCAGCTGACGTAGGGTGGCCATGGAGAAGGCCTCGCACAGCAAATGCGTGCACAGAAAGTGCGTGTTGTGCTCGTGCACCAGGAACTCCGAGTTGCGCACCCACGTCTTGGCCAGCAGCCAGTCCCAGTAGGAGTCAGTGGGCAGAAAGATGGGGCTGTCGGGCCCGGGTTTCTGGCTGAGCTGCGTCCAAGAACAATTAAGGGGGTGAGGCGCGAGACTGCGGGCATGCCTCCCGAGCCCGGCCCCGAAGCCCGCCCCGGGTCTCACCTGGATGGCCAAGGGCACCAGCGCCCCCTGCGGGTTGAGCCACAGCAGGCAGAGCGGGGCGGCCACGTACTGCTGGCGGCCGTTGAGGCAGTGGACGGGGGCCTCCTCCAGGATCCAGTAGTCCGCTAAGAAGACGTTGCCCCTCTGGGGAAGGTGACAGAGGCTCGCGGTGGCCCCCGACCCGCGCTCCACTGCCCGCCCTGTTCTCCGCCCACACCCACCCCAATTCGGGCCTCAGTAATGCTTGGCGCTTGCGCTAATGTCCAGACGTAGATACCCAACCCTTCCCAGTATGTCCGGAATGAGGTCCAGCTGAGTCCCTCCTTACGCAACCTCCCACCTGTGATAGCTGGCATCCTCTCCCGGCCCCCCCATACCTGGTCCTTCCTGCCCTCTCCACTCAGTGACCCTGTCCCTGTATCCAACAACAGCAAAATAAACACAGAATTGACCGCCGCGTTCCCAGCCTCCCGAAAGATGCCGAGGGCTTGGCTGCCTCCAAGAGACTGGCCCAGACCCTCAGGGCGCCCACTTCTCCATGTTGTTCCTCTTGTATTTACTTGCACTGCCTTCCACCTGCCCCAACACAGCTTTCTTCCGGCCTCTCAGCGCTGCGGATCTCGGAAGCCCCCGAACACAGGCAGGGCCTGCTCCTTCGTGCTGTCGCGCTCCCTCACGCCACCAGGCCCCATCTCAGGCTTGCGGGCATGGCTGGGCCCCCTTTGGCCCTCGCCTCCATTTGCTCCGATTCAAAGCTGGGGCTGCCCAGCGGATGGGGCCTGCAGACTGGATGTAGCCCCAGGTCTCGCACTTTGACCCTCCACACCCACCCTGTGTCCATAATAAGTCACCCACCTCCAGTTCCGTCTGCAGGCAGGTGTCCGGACCCAGCAAGGGGGCCACCATGTCACTGGTGACAGGCAGCTTGCTGGGCAGGCTGGAGAGGCAGTGGAGCATGACGGGATTGACGCCATTCAGATACTGGTACCCAAAGAACTCGTCCTCACACCAGTGCTCAGTGACATACTCTAGGGGGCGAGAGAGGGGGCGCTTGGTCTGGAGGCCACTTCCCGTGCCCGGTCCTTTGCTCACTGCAGTTTAGGCTTCCCTCCCAGCAGCCCCCCAAGGCAAGTGAAGTTACTTAATCTCACGCTGGACGCTGAGAGCCAAAGACACAGTGACTTGGCCCAGCTGAGTGGCGGCCCAGAGATGCGAATCTCAGCCTGGCCCCAAAGACCAGAACTCTTGGAGGTGGGAGTAGGAGAAGAGAGGCCTGTGCCCCCCTGATCGGGATCAGGACTCCCTAAATGACCCTTGACCCTCTCCCAGGCAGGCGGGAGTGGCTGTCCTCACTCCCCTTTTCCTGTCCCCTCCCAGGGAAATGGGAGATGGTGTGAGCTCCTAAGGGGAGTCTGTGACGGTTGCCACTCATGAAACCAGGAGCCCCATGCCCTGGGACCCCACAGTCTCCCTGGGGACGGCTGGAGGAGGGCCCCTTCCCAGAATGGGGCGGAGGGTTCTGAGCATGTGGTAGGGCAGGAGAAAGACATCTGCGTGGCTCTGCGCACCTGATGTGACAGTCTTGTGACACCAGAAGATATTCCGGATGTCATCCAGCTTCTTCCAGGAGCCCTTGCGGTCCAGCAGCCCTCGGAGTTTCATGCCCAAGGACCTGAGGGGGAGGGGAAGCAAGGGTGGCCGGGGCTGCCAGGGGCCCTGTGCCCTCACCTAGAGGCCTGGAGGGACCCGACGAGATCAATGCCCAGAGCAGAGGTGCCTAACAGTGTGCGTGCGAGAGAAGAGGTCTAGTGGCCAGTGGAGGCTTCATGGGGTGACTCCACACGGAGACACATGGTGGCACACGTGGCTACGCGCTGAAGACGAGTTACTTTCATTGGTGTTTTGGCTTTTCTCCAGGCTTCCCATCTAGTCACAGACTGTCACTGGCTCCTGCCTGTCTACAGGACAAAGCCCCAGCTTCGAGGGCTGGCTCCGAAGCCTGTCACCAGTTGGTCCCTCCCAACCACGGCCTTCTTGTGAAACAACTGGAGGAATGTTTTGTGCACCAGACTGGTATGCGAAGGCTTGGGGGGCCGCGCACTGTTTACTTTGTGGGTGCCGCCCTGCTTGAATTTTTTACAGCAAGCACGTGTTATTTGATAATCAGAAAAAAAATGCTTGGGGCACCTGGGTGGTTCAGTCGGTTGGGTGGCCGACTGCGGCTTGGGTAATAGTCAGGCGGTTCGTGGTTCAAGCCCCGAGTCAGGCTCTGTGCTGTCAGCACACAGCCTGCTTTGGACCCTCTGTCTCCCTCACTTTCTGACTTTCTGCTCCTCCCCTGTTGATATCTCTCTCTCTCTCTTCCAAAATAAATACATAACTTAAAAAATGCTTGATGTGAAATCTGCTCCCCACCCTTGTCCGGGACTGTGTGTCTCATCTCGCCTGCCACCAAGCCTGTCTAGGACACGCTCCACCACGAAGCACAGCCTGACACCCCCAAACACACACTGAGTGTGTGTCTTTCCTGAAACGCTCATCTCTCCCTGCGTTACATTGTAAACCCAGTGTCGCCTTCTGTCCCTTATTATACGTCATCCTACGGATCCCCGAGGGCCAGGACTTGGCTCAAGGCCAAGGCCAGTGAATGTGACGCCCAGCAGGTGGGTTTGCCGGGCGCAGTGGAGAAGGCAGCCTGGGTAAGGGTGCTCGGATGCCTCGAAGGATGTGGGCAAAGGCACATCTGTGACCTGACATCCCCGGGGACAACTTCCGGAGCGTCCCCTGACCACTGGCCCAGAAGGGGCGCCCCGAAGAGGGCAGGAAGCAGGCGAGAGCTTGGTGCTAAAGCAGAGAGTAGGAGGCAATGAAGGAGAAAGAAAAGGTCTTCCTTGTCCAAGGGCCTGGCCCACCGGCCTCCAGAGCGTCCTGCGGCGGCCCCACCCTGGAGCCCAGCCACGGCCCCTCCTCTCCATGAACCGCCCACCCCCCTCCATCCCCACAGCTGCCAAATGCCAGCTCCCTCCGCCCACGGGCCCTTCGCTGAGCCCCACACAGGCTGTCCTAGGTCACTAAGGCCTTCCCTCACCTCGTCAAACACACATGTCCATCCGGGAACCAGCTCAGGTGACTCTGGTCCCTGCAGCCCTGCCAGGGCCTCTCCCACGTCCTTGCCCCCAACCCCCAGCCACCTGCGGCTGTCCTCAGGCATTCCTGAGCTCCCGGCTCAGCCCACCTCTGCCCCCACCCACTAGTCCTGCCCCCAGAGAAACAGTCCGGCACAGGAGCCCTGAGGATGAGCATCGGCCTCTCGCCCTGGACCCCCCGGCCCTTCTGCGGCACGGATGTCCCGTCGAGCCCATCCATCTGTCCTCCAGGCCAGCCTGGCCTCGTGAGGCCCCGCCCACTCTCTGCTCGGCGGCCCCAAGGCGCTTCAGTCCCACTGGCTTTCCCAGGAGCCCCCTGCCAGCCCCACCACCCACGTGCCTCCTCCACCATGTCACTCTCAGAGCCTCAAGTTGACCAGAGCTGCTAGTGGCCCCTCTGATCCCTAATGAATGGTGCCACATGTCCCCCTGGGGACGCTGAGCCCCGCTCGGCCTCAGAGCACATCCTGACACCACTACTCAGTCCCATCCTCTGGCTGCTCTCCCGCTCACTCTCCCCCGACCTGCAGGCAGGAGTGCAAATTCCCGTCATCTGGCAGATGAGGAGCCTGTTAAGAGGCTAAGTGAAGATCAGGTTACACAGCTAGAAAGTTCTGGGGTCTGAACGTGACATGGTCTGACTTCACTTCCTTAAAACTTCAGGGCCTGGCCTCCTGCCCCACTCGACGTGGCCCCACCAACAGGGCCCGGGACTGAACTCTCCACTGAGGAGGTGCTCCATTCAGTTCCTAGATTTGAGGAATGGAGAGGGGGGGATGACAGAGGAGCAAACAGGAGGTGATGGGGGAGAGAAAGGATGGAGAGAGAGTGCGAGAGATGGGGACAGAGAGGGGGACATGGGGACAGAGAGGGCAAGACAGGGACAGAGAGGGGGACATGGGGACAGAGACAGGGACATGGGGACTTAGAGGGTGACACAGATACAGAAGGGACATGGAGACAGAGAGAGGGAGATGGGGACAGAGATGGGGACATGGGGACAGAGAGGGGAACATGAGGGCAGAGAGGAGGATACAGGGACAGAGAGGGAGAAATGGGGACAGAGGGGGGAGATGGAGACAGACAAGGAGATGGGGACAGTGAGGGGGACACAGGGATGGGGACATGGGGACAGAGGGGAGGACACGGGGACAGAGAGGGGGACATGGGGACAGAGGGGAGGACACGGGGACGGAGATGTGCACGGAGGAGCCGAGGCAGACGGCAGAGCGAGCAGGGATGCGGAGAGGGGAGGGCAGCGGCCTCACGCAGGGATGGCGTTGAAGAGCAGGGAGGCTGTCTTGGTGGCCGAGTAGCGGATATTGGGGTCCATGTGCCTCAGGGACGGGAAGTCAATCTTCATGGGGAAGCCGGGCAGGTACCGGTTCCCGCTGCTGTGGAGGGGGGCGGGGAGGGCAGAAGGACAGACACCAGTCAGACGGACCTACAGCCAGCTCCCCTTAATTCCCTCCCACTGCCCTTGCCTTGCTCTGGACTCCTGCCCAGCCCCCTCCGCTCGGGCCTAAAGCCACATCCCTGCTAGATTCTTGGGGTCACCTCTGCTCCTGCCCTGACTCCTGGAGTAGACCCTAGTTGTCTTCTTTCCTGGCTGCCGGGGCCCCACTGTCCCAACCTTCGGGTCACACCCTCCACCTTCCTCCCAAGCCCGGGCTCCCCCCGTCACCTGTCCTCTTGGTCTGCATGTGGTGCCGTCTTGGTCAGGGCAAATTTCTCGTCTGTCTCCATCTCCTCAAAGTTGCTGACATCTACGATGCCAGGAAAGCCAGGGGCATAGACCTTCCAGCTTCAAGCAAAAAAGGTCAGAGGTCGAACTTAGGATAAACATGAACTTTAGCTTCTAAAGGTGTGGCTTGAAATTAAAACTCCCAGAAACCACCCCCTTTCTGGGTAGGTGACAAAGAACTGGAATTTTCTCCCTGGAGGCACTGGGCTTCAGATCAGAGAGGCATCTGGGGACAACATGAATGTCCCGACTGGTTTGGAGCTGGGTTTTTGTTGAGACTGAGATCGTGGCTGGTTTAGGGGGACTCGGGGAACGGGAGGCTGAGGCTGGTCAATACCAGATCATGTCTGACATCTGGATGACATCCAGGGCATCTGTGGGGTGAGTGTGGATTCACTGAAAATCACTGGTACTGTTGTGAGTCAACCTCAGGCTGCGGTTAGGTTCAAAGGAGGGTCCTGATCGGATCTGAGGTCAGAGTTATTAATAGTCTCATTAAGGCTGAGAGGTGACAGTAGAAATGGGGAAAGAGGTCGAATTAGGCATGCTCACCGGTAGCACTCCTGTCGGCCCTGGAGTTCCCGTCGCCTGTGATCCAGAAGGAGGGGCAGAGAGTCCTGACAAATAGTTTTGGCTGTGGGGAGTGAAAATCACTCATCATATGAGCCTCTTTTCCAACAGCACCTCCTCCGGCCCAGCTTGCCTGCACCCCCTAACCCTCGAACCCAGTCCCTCTTGGGAACATGGATCCCCCTGTTCCTTGTGCATTCATTAGCAGAACGGACTCAGGACAACCTCACCCCAAAATTGTAACAATCCACCCAATTGCCTGTATGTTTATCTCTTCCCAAGACTCTTTGTGGCCAGAAATGACCTTGTAGTCGTGTTTTGTAGCCCCAACATCTAGCGTGGGGCCCCCACACTGTGCACATAGCACACATTTGATGAATGACTGATAAATGGATATACTGGGGGGAGCGATGGGCAGATGGATGTGCTATGATATGTGGGCACTTAGAGGTCTACAGAGAGCTCACTAGGGGCTGAGGGTAAGTAAAGATTGCTCGCTTTACCTTGACCTAGAACATCACCTCTCTTCCCTAACACTCAGTTAACATCTGACCAGCCCTTGTCTTGCCTCTCAGGATCAGACAGCTCAGGAGATCTGGGGCTCCAGAAACTCAAGGAGCTCGAGCTCCTCATCCTTGGAAGGCCCCGCAAAGGCAAGAAGGAATCCTAACAGCACCCACAGGGACTTCCTCCCCACCAGAAAAGCCAGAATCAGGGGAGGGGCAGAGAGAGAGGGAGACACAGGTTCGGAGCGGTCATCACACAGCCTGACCTGGGACTCGAACCCACAAACGGGGGGTCGGAGCTACCCAGGCGCCCCATGCCTACCCCTAATTCCAACAGACACGGGCCAGCCCCTGCCTCCGGCCCACCTGTTCCTGGTCGCAGCTCTAGGGTGCAGTAGCCCTCAATCCACTGATAGCAGGGGAACTGGGTGCAAGTGCCATCGGGGGCAGTGACACAGATAAAGCTGCAATACCAAGAGTCCTTGGGGAAGAAAGCATAGCGCTCCTTGTGTAGACGCAGCAGCAGGAGCTCCCCCAGCTCAGCTGGGCAGCGCACCTTGTACTTCTGCACCTGAGGGGACCGAAAAGCAAGCAGGTGAGAGGCCGGGAACCGTGGGGGGGACACCCTTCTACCTTCCTAGGTGCATCTACGCCTCCACCCGTCCTGGCATATAAGTAAGCCACGCAGTGCCTTTGTATGAATTGGGGAAAGGCACCCCCTTCATCCACACAGAGGCAGTCACAGCTACCAGAGGCACGGGGAGCGAGCAGAGAAGGTTCTGGATCTCACCAGCCTCCTTGGCTCCCACACCCTCATGTAGGCCCCCAGCAAAGGATCCTGGGGCCTGGTGGAGGCAGGCAGATCCCCTCCAGAGAAGAGGAAACCAGACTCAGAGAGGGCAAGCCACTTGCCCAAAGCCCACCTTCAATTATGGGAGGGGCTAGGGAGCAGGTGAAATTCTCCTGACACCCCCACCCCCAGCCAAGGACCCCTCCTCCACAGCCCAGCCTGAGTAGAGTTTATCACCCCCAGGAAAGACGGGATGCTGAGGAGGGCAGAGTCTGGAGCCTGCCCTCTGGGTTAGAGTCTCAGGGTTGGAGGAATGACCTAGGGGAATGACCCCTCCCCTCCTTCCGGAGCCCCTGCTGGCCGCGACCCTCAGAGGTCGCCCCTCTCTCCCCTCTCCTCTGTACTCACGGATCCCGCGGCGAAGTCCCTGCCCAAGCGATCAAGCCGCTGTTTGGGGCTCTCCCCGCAAGTGCCCACCAGTGTGACAGAGATGTTGTCCAGGGTGCCCGCCATCAGGTACGAACCGGTGGTCACACACACACGGTACACGGCCATAGTGGGGGAGCAGGAGGGATGTCCCCGGCAACGTTGGCCCCAGGGGCAGCGGCAGCGGCGCCTCGGAGGAGGGGAGCGGCGGGCGGGGCGGGGCGGGGCTGCTGCGCTGCGGAGCCGCGGGGGCGGGGGGCTGGGGCCGGAGCAGGTGGGCCTCGAAGGAAGAGCCGAAGTCTCTCTCCCGGGCTCGCTCTCCTCCCCGGGAGCTCCCGGTCTTCGCGCTTGCTCACCGCGGGCTCTCTCCTCCCCCTAATAGTTGTTTGCTGGCCTCTGGCACAGCCGGTCTCTCTGGCTGGCAGGGCCGGGCTCACCCAGATGGGTATCAAGAGCCAGGGAAGGGAGGGACCAGACGCCGAAAGGGAGACGAGGAGCTGATGACACCCGTGTGATTGGAACACTGCCCCGTGGACTGATACTCCGGCGCCCCGGCCCGCCCACTCCCCAACTTGCCCCGAGACCCTCTCCTCCTTTCTCAGCCGGGACTGGGCCCGGGGCACCCGCATTGCCTACTTGTGAATCATCGACGTGAATCACTGTGCACAAGTGAGCCATACTCGGCGTCAATCACACATGACTGCCGCCTCACGCAGGTGAATCGCCCCAGTGCACACCGCACGGGTGTCAGCTGAGCACACCTTTCCCGTCGCTCCCCCCACGCACCGCGGTCCCTACGCCCGGCCATCTGTGTCCCCGGTCCCCCGCATGTCCAATCTCGGTCCCTCCCTTGGAATGGGGTGGGTCAGGGGGCCAAAGTGGACTCCGGGCTCTCGGCGTCGGGTGGCCCAGTATGACATCCGTTCCGCTCTGGGCCCGCCCGGGGCAGTCGGGGCGGCGGGACGGTGTCAGGCATCGGGGTCACCTCGCTTGCTGGGAGAGCGATCCGCCTGGGTGGCCCGCAGCCGACAGCGGCCCTTCGCGGCCAGACCCGGGACTGCAGCGGCCCCGCCTTTGCGGCGCACCCGCCCCAGCGGCCAGAGCCGGGCCCGGGCTGTGCCAGAGGAAGGACCCGAAAACGCAGGCAGCCGCGGGGCCGTTCCTGCTCCCTCCGGGTAGGCGCCAGAGCCGTTGCACACTTGTATGCAACCATCCACTGTTGCTGCGAGCCTGGACTTTCGTAGACAAAAACCTCTTATAGACAACAGAGCAGGGCATTAGCAAGAGCCCGGATAGCTCAGTCGGTAGAGCATCAGACTTTTAATCTGAGGGTCCAGGGTTCAAGTCCCTGTTCGGGCGTCTCTGTTTTTTTCCCCCCTACGAAACTTACACCGCTTTTGAAATACGACTAATATCTATATTCCTTTAAAACAAATCAAAGGAAGAAAATGATATCGAAAATAAATGTGACATGACTTTAAAAAGGTAATGATAATAACCCCTTCGGGATTTTTCTTTCCAGAAAGTAGAACGAACGATTAACAGGAGGGAAAGCAGACATGTTTTACGTGACTTTCAGTTTTCCAGTAAGCCACGTTAGAAAGTAAAAAGAACCAGGGGAAATTAGTTTTAACAACACAATTTATTTAACTCAATGAAATCTTACCATTTTAACACGTAGTCGACATTTTAAAATTATTAATGAAATTTGAATAATGTTCTTTTCAGTACGTACTACGTCTTCTAAGTATGGTGTGTATTTTACCCTTCACAGCACATCTCGATTCATAGTTTAGATCCTCCAAGGCGGGGGTCCACCGCCTCCTGCAGGTACTTCTATTTCCCTTTATCTTCCGTGAAAGGGAGCCATGCAGAACGAGAATATCAGTATTATGTACTCTCTCAAAAGAACACCAGCACGAGTGGGTTCCATGGTGTAATGGTTAGCACTCTGGACTCTGAATCCAGCGATCCGAGTTCAAATCTCGGTGGAACCTTACGTTTTGAACCACTTAAGCGCTGCTCTATTTATGAGCTTGGGGTAGGGGCGTCATTCGTCACCTGAGAGGGTCTGAAAAGCCAGCGAGGATGCTGTCCTTTGAGTTTCTAAAAACAGACCGGGTAATTGGAGCCTCCAGCACACCATCAGAAGGAACAGCTGTCGCTTAAATGTATAGCAAGCTGCGCTAGTTTTGAGAAAGAATGGTATTTTAGGACACGTCAAGGCGCAGATCAGCTGTGCAGAACCGCAGGCTCCTTCCGCAGGTCCCATCGAGTCTTGGCTGACAACACCGAGGCTGTCCCGAATACCGGAGAATGGAAGGCGGTGGTGACTTTGGCTGCAAGGGGTCGTCATAAAAACAAGGACCCTACAGAGCGAGTAGTAGGAGTTCTAGTTAGGGGTACGCAGGCCCCCAGAAAAACGCCATCTTGGCAGCGGTGGGATTCGAACCCACGCCTCCGAAGAGACTGGAGCCTAAATCCAGCGCCTTAGACCGCTCGGCCACGCTACCTACATGGAAAACAGCCCTCCCCATAGTCCTCCTAAGAGACTGGAGAGGAGAGCCGGACTCGTGATGGTTCTGTAAAATCAGTCGCCCCTTTGGAGATCGCGGACCGAGACGACGACGAAACGGACCAACCAGAGTAAACAGAGACACACCGATGTTGACAACGACACGTTTATTTTCCTGGGTGGGGCTGCATCTGGGAGTGGGGTGCGCCTGGGCTGGGAGCATCCCCCAAGCGGGCAGCCGCAGCTCTGTGCTCGCTCGCATTCGGTCGCTCTGTCCCTGTTGCTTCCACCCGTGCGCGTCCGCACTCCCACCTGGCTCAACTGCTTTGGGCCCGCCACCTCTCCCAGGCAGGCCTGCGAGGTCGCAAACACGCGCTCCTGGCATGCCCCGCCCGTTGCCCTCACACCCCTCTCCCTCCCCGCCCCCCTTCCCACGCTAGTACCCGTAAGTCATTAGACGCCACCGCCCGCCAGGTGGCTCTGTGGCGCAATGGATAGCGCATTGGACTTCTAGTGACGAAAGAGCGATTCAAAGGTTGTGGGTTCGAATCCCACCAGAGTCGGTTTTATTTCAATTTTTTCCACCCCTTCTCTATCCGGCTTTTTCCTAAAGGTTCCCATCCCTTCTCCCCCTACCCTATTTCAGTGTTTTCCACCTGGTTTCAAGCTCCAATCTCAGTCTCCGTTCTGCTCTCTTCTTTACTTACCTGTCTGCCCCGGGGCTTGGGCCATGAAAAGCAAGACTGGGGAAGGGGAGAAGGAGGGCAGGACACAGAAGGAAAGGGAGACAGAAGGAAAGTGGGCGTGGACGCGGAGATAAAGGCAGGCCCCTGGCTCGGGGACACACGGGGTTTAATAACCACTTTATTCCATGCACTAGGGACTGGGGAAGGGGCTGGGGCTGGGCCGGGGGCAGAGAGAGTACAATCCTAGTCGCGAGGGGGGTAGGGGAAAGGGACAGAAACCAGGGAAATATATATTTATATAGATACTCTAATATAGACCACATCTCACCCGCGCGCTGCGCCCGCGCGCCCCACCGCCCTCCCCAACACCTGCTCGCCCCGACGCCCGGGTCCCTCTGCTGCCCTCGGGCTGGAGTCTCTACCTCACCCCCAGCCCCCACCCCCGCCCCCCACCAAAGCTCAGGGCCAAGGTCTCCAGAAGGCGGGCGGCGGGGGCGGCGGGGCCTTGGGCGCCCCGTCTTGTCTGTGCGGCGGCGGCGGCGGCAGCAGTCCGGTGAGGGGCGCCGGCGCGCCGGGATCCCCGGCGCGGGGGGAGCAGGGGGACGGGGACCAGGCGCAGCGCGGGCTAAGGGGGCCCTGGTGCACTGGGGGGCGCTGGTGCAGCGCGGGGCCGGGCGCCGGGTCGGCGGGGTCCAGCAGTGGGCGCGGCGCGTGGGGCCTCGCATCTACCGGCTCCGGCCGGGGCGGCTTGGGGCGCAGATAGACGTGCAGCGCGGAGAAGAGCTGGGCGCGGGCGGCCGGGCTGGCGTCGTGCGCGAAGGCCGCCAGACGGAGCAGGCACTCGCGGAAGCCGGACAGGTAGCAGCTGGCGAGCGCCTCGGCGTCCTGGGCTGGGGACCGGGGAACCCCTGGAGCCGCGGCGGCGCGTGCGGCCGGCGGGAGGGCAGGGCAGGGCAGGGACCCGGCAAGGGTGAGGGAAGGGGCGGGGCGCAGAGATACCGAAGCCCGACAGACGCACAGAGACAGGTGGCCAGAAGGACGGACAGAGAGAAAAATGAGAGAGACACAGAGACAGACACGCGCGGGTGTTATTAACCTCGCCTCGGAGCAGAGCCTACCACTCCCCAAGCCCACCGTCCATCGCAGGGTCCGCCCCAGCTTCCCCGGCCCCGGGCCTCCGGGAATCCCCCCTCCCGCCCTCCGCTGCCCCACCGCCCCCCGCGCTGTACCCGGGGGCTCCACCCGGCTTCGCTCCCTCAAGTAGCCCACGGCGAACTCCAGTATCTCTGCTTTCTCCAGCTTCGGGTTGCGGAGGTTCTACAGACGGGAGGGGGAGGGCGCAAAGACAGAAAGGGGTGGGGAGAGAGGGGGAAGTGGCAGGGGGAAGAAGGGAGGGGGGAGGCGGGAGCTAGGGGTGCCCCCGATCGCGTTTGCGCGCTGCTCACGGAGCGCGCGACCGAATGCGGAGTGGAGATGACGAGGAATGGCCCTGGGA
>PJEM01015523.1:0-29583 GCA_004023845.1 Helogale parvula
GGGGGGGGTTGTCCAACGTGCAGATTTTGAGCCTGCAGAGGAGGGAGAGCGGGGCCCCTCGGGCACATTTCTACGGCTCTTTATACGGCTTTGCTGTTCATTTGATCTTCTAGGAGGAGGGGAAGGTAACTGAGCCCCATTCATCAGCCAGGAGTAATGGGCTCGGGTGAGCTCAGCATTTTGTGTGTTTGTGTGTGTATAGCCAGAGAGGGTGGGGGAGAGAAGATGCTGGAAGAGAAGGCGGGGAGGAAGTGGAGGTGGAAGAGGGGGGAGGGGCAGGGAGGGGAGGGGCGAGGGGAATCCCTGCGGCTTTAGGAGGACAGACAGCCCACCTCTACTTCTGAGGTCATCCCTAGGTTAAAACCAAATAAAAGGAACCTTGGGAAATTATCAGTAATTGTGTGATGTTAGAACCACCCTCTGCTCTCAGGTCCCAGCAGAAGCCACACGTAGCTTCTACCCCTCAGGGCTGGGGAGGCGTGTTCCCGGCCGCCTTCAGCCCTGGCCAGGTCCCCAATTCTCCAAGGTCTGACCTTCCTACTCTCACGCCTCGCGGCAGCTTCCACTTGCCCCCCAGCATCTCTTAGAGCTGTTTAAGGCTACCTCTGGGAGCTTGAGTTGGGGCCAAAAAAATGGGTTTTCAGTTGCAAGGATTTTGCTCTTTTGTTTGCACCCAGTCACGAGATTTTACATTTTCTTTTTTTTCAAAAAGACTTCTCTGCTCAGGACGCCCTCATTTGCTCCAAGGATGGAGCGATGGAGGAGGGTGACACAGGACACAGCAGGCTTCCCTTCTGAGGCTGGACTGAGCCTCCCAGGGAGGGAGCAGGGCACCTGAGGACAGGCCAGGAGAGCCCCCGGAGGGCGGGGTCATAGGCTTGGGGAGGACCCAGTGGGGGGTGCAGGGAGGGGCGGGGGCCTGGAGCCCAGAGGGGAGGCCCGGCCCCCCCCCCCCCCCCCCGCCCATCCCACAGGAATAGAAAGGACCCGGCTGGGCCAAGGCTGAGCAACTTGGGGGAGACCAGGCAGGCATGGACACCACGGGGAAGGTGAGGGTCGTTACGCACACACGCCTGACACACAGGTTCATGTCCATCCGTGTGAATGTAGAACCCTGTTCACACTTCCTGCGCGTTGCTTCTCTGGGTCTGTGCGAGATGGCCCCGAACCAAATGAATGGGGCTTTCATTCCAGAAGGGACAAGACTCCAAGACAACAGAGCAATTTACAAGGGTGACATCGGCCGCCTGCCTGGAGGAGGCGCAGCAGGTGAGGAGTGGTGGCGGGCGGAATTTCCCTGCAGAGGGGTGGTCAGGCTGCTGAGGGGTCACAGCCTGGGTGACAGCAGCCGCACGCCCCGCATCTCCCTACCCGGTGGCACCTGTCCAGCTCGGTCGGGGTGGGGAGGGTACAGGTGGCCAGTCTGCGGGGTGGGGACGGTCCTGGTGCCCCAGCTGGGAGGGACGCGAGGGCGGGAGCGGGTCTAGCTGTGGGAGGCAGAGCGGCGGCAGAGGGGACAGTGCAGGAGCCGCTCGCCTCCCTCGTGGGTCCCCTAGTGCTGGCACTGCCACCAGGGAAGGTGGCCATTTCTCCCACCCCGGCCCCTGGCAACAACTTTTCCACTGCCTGCCTTTTGTCCTTCCTTCCTACCTTCCTTCCTTCCTTTTCTCTTGCTTTCTTTGTTTCTTTCTTTTTAACTTGAGTTGTTGATTTTTCAGAGAGACAGAAAGAACGAGCTGGGAAGGGGAAGAGAGAAAGTGGGAGACAGAGAATGTCAAGCAGCCTCCCGATGCAGGGCTCGAACTCACAAACCCCGAGATCATGGTCTTAGCTGAAACCAAGAGTCAGACGTCCAGGTGCCTCTTCTTCCATTTCTTTCTTTGAGTTCAGTGTTTTAGAGTCCACATGAGTGAGATCGCACAGTATTTGTCTTCCTGTCTGACCTCTTTCACTTACCTGCCCTCGAGATTCACCCAAGGTGTAGCAGACAGTAAATGGCAACTCTGGGACGGATGGAGGGTTAGCCGACGGGTATGCATTTTGCCATGTGCAAGTGTATCAAATCAGCACGTGGGAGCAGGGTAAGAAAGGAATCGACTGGCTTGTGTTACTCATCAGAGAACACCAGCTTCAGGTGTGGCTGGATCCAGCTCCTCAAGCGTTTTCATCAGACCTGCTTCTTCTTTGTCTCTCGGCTCCCCTTTCCTCTGTGCTGGCTTCCCTCTCAGGGGGACCCTCCTCAAGGAGCAACCCCCGATAGAGCCACAGTCCCGTCCTCACGGAGGGACAAGAGGCTCTTTTATCTGTTCTTCAGAGCAGTTTCACTGAAAGTCCTGGATCGGGCTTTTTACCAAATTGTCTCACACCCATCCTTGAATCAGTCACTCTGGTCGCCAGAAGAACTTTCTGATTGGCCAGAACTGAGTCATTGCTCTCTCTAGGGGTGGGGTTGGTTCCAAACACGCCAGGAGAGACCGGTGCAGCTGTGTTTGGAGCAGCTGGGGACGATGCTCGGGGGGCCACGTGGGGGCATCTTTGTATCATCGCAGACAGATGCACCATGTGCAGTGCAGGAGGGCACTTTTCAGGGAGAGACCCAGAGCACAGGCCCCTGTCCCCGTGCCAGGCACACAGTAGGTGCTCAGAAGCTGTCTGCCCAATGCAAAGCTGTTGGCACAGAGAGGACCGTGCAGGTATATATGTAAAACACTTTATATAAATTGGAGAGACGGCTTGGAAAGCAAACTTGTTAATTACGCCGGCCACTTGGAAGATGGTGTTGAACTTTAACAATGCAGTTCCGAGGATGAATTTGCACATTTTAAATTTGTTTTCGTTGCGTTGTTGGAAAACTGAATCACAGACACATTTAAAAAGGGCAAGGGGGGGTGGCGCCTAGGTGGCTCAGTCGGTTAAGCATTGGATTCTTGACTTCAGCTCAGGTCATGATCTCATTGTTTGTGGGTTCGAGCCCCGCATCGGGCTCTGGGCTGACAGCTCAGAGCCCGATGCAGGGCTCGAACCCACAAACTGTCGAGATCATGGCCTGAGACCAAGTTGGACACCTGACTGACTGAGCCACGCAGGCGCCCCAAGAAACATTTTTAAAGAAAACTTTCAAAAATAAGAGACAAGGAATTTAACCAGGCGTTGCAGCAGGAAGGACACTAGCAGCCTGAGAGCGGGTCCCGTGTGTCTGTCATCGCCCCCCCCCCCCCCCGTGTTTCCTGTCTCCCATCATCACAGGAAGCGTATTTGGGCTGGAAGTATTTAATCCCGTGTGAATGGGTTTATCAGAATGTCTTAGAAAGACAATACATGACTTCCAAGCAAAGAAATGGCTGCAATTAGGTAGTAATTACGCAGTGTCTTGTTACTATCATTTTGAAAACCTACCAGGCTAATCCTGGGATAGAGGAAGGCAGACGTTATAAGGCAGGGTTCAGAACATGGTGACGTTAGGGGTAGGGAAGTTCTTGAAAGACATTTGCTCAAGACCCGTTTGACCATAGGGTCTACTTCTGAAATCTCTGAGTCCGTTCGTGCTGAGAAAGCGTTAGCTTTGACACCTGACTCGGTGGGCGCTCGAGTTACAGCCGTGGTCCCAAAGTCCTGGGAAGGGGGGCGGTGCTGGCTTTCTGGTGCCCTGATGTGTTTGAGAACACTGGAGGTTTGCACCCTCTCAGGATCTGGGGATCAGATTCCTTAATTCCACACAAGCAAAGGCACATGTTTTCAGGGTAGAATTAAGCTACTTCGTTATGGCCTGCCAGGAAATTGTCTTGCCTTTCTGCCAAAGTTCACGTGACTTGGTTTTCTCCTCCCTATTGATTGATGGATTGATTTAATGTTTATCATTTTTGAGAGACTGAGAAACAGAGTGAGCAGGGGAAGGGCAGAGAGAGAGGAGACACAGAATCTGAAGCAGGCTCCATGCTCCGAGCAAAGAGCCCACTGCAGGGTTCAAGCCCACGAACCATGAGATCATGACCTGAGCCAAAGTCGGACCCTCAACTGACTGAGCCCCCCAGGCTCCCCTCCCCCTCCATTTATTAAGGAGACATCAGTTATGACCATCCTTTTGAATGGGAGCAGAAAGTCTAGAGCACCTGATCTTTTGAAAAGATATGAAATCAAAGGAAATCAAACTTATTTTGTCCTGAATTTGGGAACTGCTCATCCAAATGGCACTGTGACTAAGAATCCTGTGGCAGACACATGGGGACAAGCCTTTGAGTTAGGTTTTAATAGTCTGGGTGGGGGAAATGTCGGTCAGGATGTTATAGAGAGATTTGAATATAAAAGATAATCTTCAGAATCTGAAGATGAGTCTGAATCTGGAGACCAAAGGTGTGCCTAAACCAGGAGATATATGGAGACCTGAAATACCATTCTGTCCCCAGGAGAAGAACAACTCGGTCCCCTGAGAACTTCTGGTGATTCTCCAGACATAAGGGTGGCCTTGGGGACCTCTGACATAGTTGTACAGAGTGATTGGCCCCTTGTACAAGGTCACACGGGTGGGCTTGAGCGTTGGCGACGGCGGTGGCCTGCGCTGGCCCCACAGCTTACATGTCTGATGAGTGAACTTGCATTTCTCATCAGACCACCTCTGTGGACATTGTCTCTTGTTGTCTCTTGAAATTGTATAAATCTTTGCTTTAAACAGCACATGCCACAGCAATGTTATTTTTTCCCTCTTCCCTTCTTTTCTTAGCAATATTAGGTAACATTTCGGTATAACATCCTTTGGCCCCTGCACCTTGACTCTTGGGAAAACATTAGGCAGGAGAACCCCAGAGAAACTTTATTGTCGATGCGTGCGTGTTGTTTTAGGGCCCGTGAGCAGTAAGCAGGTGCACGGAGGAAGAATCAGGTCTGATAGGAGCAGGGGCACCGAATCGGCCGATGTAGACAGGAAGGCTGGAGCGAAGGGCGGGCTCCCGTTTGGGTAAGGGTGCGCAGGGCCCTCGCTGGGCAGAGGCAGTGGTCTGGAGGCACAGGGCAGGGAGCTCCAGGTGCCTCAGTGGCTTCTCTGAAGGGCAGGCTTCCCTCTCCTTTCCTCACTTTCCCCCCTGAGCTCTGTGGCTGGTTGTGGAGCCCTGTGGCGTGTCCTCCGTGTGGTCCTGCCGCTGCAGCAGGAGAGCAGGGGGGCTGGGCCAGCCCTGCAGTCTGAGCCTCGGCTACGCAGCTGACATTGTGGACAGAGTGACTGGTGCACAGGGTGCTCGGTGCTCCCTCCGTGCTCAGCATCCAGGGACATGATTCTTGCAGAATCTGTCACAAATCCTTCAGCCCCCCATGATGGTCGTGACATTTTTTCAAGATGACACCGAGTGATGTAACGCACAGAGCTGGGCTGTCACCCAGAGGGTGAGTCCTCAGCGGTTTAGGAGCTGACCTGGTTGTTACTCTCAAAATCGGGCTGCCTGGAGGAGGAGGACAGGCTCATGAGGTCTTCAGGAGAAGGCAGGGTCCTGTGCCCTGACTGAGCAGGACAGAGCAGGATTTGGATGGAGGTCCAGGAGGCTGATGAGGGTGAACAGCGCTTCCTCTCACCCCCAGCCCCACCTCTGGTCCTGTCCCTCCCCCTCCGTTTGCTCCACAGCAGGTGCCCAGCCGGGCTCTGAGGGCCACAGGCAGAGGTAAGGACCAAGCTTGTCCCAGGGTGCAGCCTGCCTGTGTCACTCCAGGGAGGCCGTCATCTGCTACCTACGTCCCTGCCACCCACCTCTCCCCCCATGGGTGCCTTCAGACTCCTTGGGAAGGGCAGCTCTCTGTGGTTTTACTCCCTGCATCTCCATGCCTGGCAGTCTCCCCGTTGGGCTAGTCAGGTCTCTTACTTAATCGCTGAGGTGCAGAAATATTGATCAGAATGTTTCAGAAGCTGGCCAGGCTGGGTGGTTGGTTGTGCTGCAAATGACCTCTATATTCACTTTGAAAATTGGCTCTGGAATGATACCAAGGGACCAAGGCTACTCATTAAATTTTAGTAGGGCCAAATTTGCTAGATTTTAAAAAATCAGTTGTATTATCTGCCTCCAAATTTCATAAACACACCAAAATAGCCATTGGGAAAGACCCCTGACCCTATTTTGGAGGGAACCCTCCCCCCCCACATTCTCCAACGTCGATTTTTGTTACAAAGCGAGATCTGGAGAGAGCGCCAGACGACTGTGCCCGGACCAGCTCCAGATGAAGGAGGGGGCGCAGGACCCCCGCCCACCGGTGAGCAGTAACAGGCAGTAGACAACACGGACAGACTGGTACCCACTCTCCCCAAAACCAGGGACTGTCCCCTCCGTCCTGTGTCGTCAGATCCATGATGGACTAAAACTGGGGGACATTCCACGTGGAAGGATTCATGTGATCACATTGTGTCTCCCTGACAATCAGGACAATGACCCCCATATCTCGGTCCTAGATTTAACCACACCTGCAAAGTTCCTTTTGCTGGGGAGGCAACATGTGCCCACCTTCTGGGGATTGAAATGTGGACGTCTTTGGGGGGACATTATTTTGCCTTCCACGGCTTGCCAAAAAGGTTTCTTTCTTGTCCTGACTTCACTATTGACTGTGTTTCAATGTTCACTTAAAAACTGATTACAAGACGAATAATGAATACATTTTCTTACAAACCAAAAAAGATTTACAAATCATTGTGGTCTCCATTGACCACCCACTTCAAATTATGATTCTTTCTACAAAATTAACTGCTGTTAATTATTCTGGTATGTCTTTCTTCTGGAACGTTCCCCATGTGTTTCCGACCATGTATGTATGACTGCAAAAATATATATATGGTATGTTTTCGGCATATGGACATTTTTAAAATAAAGGACCTTGCTCTAGATGAGTTAATCTTTACATATAGGATATGCGTGTGATTGATGAGTTTTCTTGGTGTAAATAGCTCTATCTCTTTTTTTTTTTTTAACTGCTGCAATAGGAATTTATAGTGTGGGTTCTCCAATGTTCAGCCAGTGATTATTATCAAGAAGAAAGCTTTAGCAGTATGACTGGATTCTGTTTATTAAACATGATTTAGGCTCTAGAAATCTATTTCTGTTTATCCCTCAGTCCACAGGGCCATGGAGACCCTGCCTGTGTCTCTCTTTCCCCCAAAGCAAGTTACTCAGCGATTTTTTTTCTTTTTGAGGCCGTATATCCCCTGCTGGTCTGTCTTTTGTTTGGCTGTGGGCTTCCAGAATCAACTTTAGGCAGATGGCACTTTTATGTTCTCTTATAAACCAGAATGAGTGAGGTGTTCTGCAAACAGCTGTTATCTGAGTTATAGAAAAGTGATTTCACAGTTGACGGGAGAAATTGTAAAATGTCAAGGAGAATGTATGCCCAGTGGGTACACTGTGCAAATGACCAGAAATCGCCCTCTCTGTCTGACCAGCTTAAACACTGTGTACTTTCTAAATGTCCTTTTACGCAACTGCTCAGGAGTGGGGGCCGCACTTGAAATTTCCCCGTGGGACTCAGCTGTCCACCACTACGCACGGCCGCCGTGTATGACTCTGATGGCTATATTCAGTGACCCTGTTACGCCAATGTCCCCATAATGGAGTTCCCCAGCTCACACGGAAAGATGAAAACAAAAACATGATTTCTCTGGAGAATGAACTGGATTCCACGAGGTGGAAAAGAAGGCGGACAGAAGCCACGAAGGGACTTGCTCACCTTAACCTTCCTGCATTTACACAAACCTTCACTAACATATATTTTTCAAGGCGGGAGCAGGAGAAACCCCAGCTAAAGAGCATTCAGGACAGAGATTGGTGTCACTGTCCGTCAGTAATAGATTCTGGGTATTTCTTTGGCATGAATGTGACACAACACATTTTTCAAGGGTCTATTGAGACCGTTGGTATTTATAATATGTTTAAAAAGAAGCTATTGGTGACATACCCATTAAACATCTGTTTTGGTAAATGAAGTTTTATTGGAAGCTGGCCCATGCGCATTGAGTTTTGTCTATGATGAATTTTCACTACAGAGAGATGCTAAGGAGTTGGAACAGAGATGTGCAAGGCCACACGTCTAAAATACATCCTATCGGGGCTCCTGGGTGGCTCAGTCGGTGAAGCGTCCGGCTTCGGCTCAGGTCATGATCTACGGTTCATGGGTTCGAGCCCCGCATCAGGCTCTGTGCTGACAGCTAGCTCAGAGCCTGGAGCCTGCTTCTGATTCAGTGTCTCCCTCTCTCTGACCCTCCCCTGCTTCCACTGTGTCTCTCTGTCTCTCAAAAATAAATAAAAAACATAAAAAAAAGAAATAGGCATAAGAAAATGTTTAAAAAAAAATACATCCTATTTGGCTCTTTACAGACAAAGTGTGCTGACCTCTGATTCCATGTGCTCAGCTCCCTCTCCATTCTCTAGCTCTGTGATCGTAAGAAAGCTGCCTGGGTTTTAGAGCCTTGGCTTTCGGAAGGGGAAAAATAATCCCCACCAGAACACGTCGGTGGTGTATTTCCAGGATGAAACACAGTAACACTGGCATAGCTCTTAGCACGAGGCTCAATATAGTCAGAACACAGGAAGCCCAAGGGATTACTTTGATTCTTAATTCTGCATGCTTAGAGCAGAGGGGCAGACGGGGTGCCTAGGGGGCTCAGTTGGTTAAGCGTCCGACTTCGGCTCAGGTCATGATCTCACGGTTTGTGGGTTCGAGCCCCGAGTCGGGCTCTGTGCTGACAGCTAGCTCAGAGCCTGGAGCTGCTTCCGATTCTGTCTCTCTCTCTCTCTCTCTGACCCTCTGCTGCTCATACTGTCTCTCTCAAAAATAAATAAAACATTAAAAAATATTTTAAAAAAAGAAAAGAGGGGCAGATTTCAAGACATTTGAGGGCAAAGATGTCGGAGCTCCAACGGATCAGAAGGAACCCCAGTGCGGGAGGCAGGGGAAGGCGCTAACACGTCTCCATGGGCGGTGCCCTCCTGAGCTGGCAAACTTGGCTTGATTTTACCAAGATGCCAGGTTTACTTGTGCTTGACCTACCTTCTGTTGCTTGTTTCTTTTTCTCCTAGATGTTTCTGGGGCAGAGACAGGGTGTGGCCGACCTTGCTGGTGCTTTCCTCACCGGCACACCCAGCCTCTGCTTCTCTCCTGCCACCTGCGGGCTCACGCCTTGCTTTGGCCTTCCTGCCCCCAGGGACCCCGTTTCTCAGCTCCCTCCCCCTCACGTGAGCACAGCTGAAGTCTGTGCCATCACCCCTCGAGCCCAGCTCCAGGCGCAGGGCAGGAGCCCGGTTCCCCACCACCGGGTGCTCCTTCCCAGCCTTGTGGTTACATGGAGGCGTATGTCTCTTTAATTGGTGTTGTTAGTATTTTTACTAAAATGATTCTCATCATTTAAGAAATTCTGAATATCATAGAAAGGGGAGACCAAAATGTCCCTTGGATTACAACGCCTGAAAAGAACCACTGGCCATGTTAACAGATCAGCATGCAGTCACTTAGGAATGTCTCCCTGCAAGGGGAGATACATGAACGCACAGAGACAAGGACATAGTGTGTGATTTAAAAAAATGATCCATGTGTTTGATGAAATGGGCTGCATCCATTGCTGCCGGTCTCTAACGCGAAACAGAAGATCCACGATGACACTTCTAGGCTTCAGATCAACGTTAGCTGACTCCAGAGATATTGGTGTTTAACACATTCTGGTGAGTCGGAGGGACGAGAAAGCTTGCGGTACAATTAATGTTTAGAGCTGTCGTTTGAAGTATTGTTTCTGTTATTGTCTTAATCGTCGTGGTGCTTGTGGAGACTGAGTCTCGTCTTCAGATGAGGGAGTGACCCACCCCTCATTCTGCCCTCGTCCTCGATGACTAATGATTGGTTCCCGAATTGCTTGTCCAAGTCCGTGACATTCGCACGCAGTGGCGCATTTCCACCCCCCACATTCGTGGGACCTACGTCCTGCATGAAGACCATGCTGCCGGCTCCCTCCGTGGCCATAGCTTCATCTGCTTGCCATCCTCCAGAGGCTGTTTCAGGGCATTCTTCACCCGCTCCTCACCAAGTCCCTTCAACTGAGAACTTGTCTTAAGTTCAAATTAAGTGGACTTTCATTGTTTCCTCCCTTCCCTGTCATTGGAAAGTGCTCGCAGGGGCAAGAAGGAGGTCAAACCAGAAGTTCAATCCATGCTCTGGTTTGGAAATCTCAAAATGTGTTTAGGAAGCAAGATGCTGCATAAGAAGAGGGAGTTTCCTGTCAATCATCCGATGATTCCTCACGGATGGGTGGCCCGTGTGAGCCCTGGGGCTGGGGCGGAGCCCAGAGGCACACGTTCTGCTCACTTTTTGGCATCACTGAGCTCACTAAGCTGCTGGGAAGTGTTTCTGCCCAGGGACAGGCTCCTCCTGCTTTTTGCTCTAGAGAGAAAGGAAGGATTGTCCCCTAATTAAAGACTACACCTAATACACTAATACGTTCTGGGAAATAATGGTGCCTTCGTTTATTTAGAGCCTGGTGGAGGAGGGCTGGCCTCTTTCTAAAGCACAGAAGAGGGCTGACACGTGCTTATAAGAAAATAACAACAACAAAAACCAAATGAAGAAACAGAATGCAAGTGTTGCCGTGTGGACCTCGGGACTGATCTGCCAATCTTTCAATTTCCCCAGAAATCTCTATCCTTCGAAAAAATATTTGCCTTTGGCTGCTGAGGCAGCCCGCCCGTAGACGATGATGAGAGAGCCCTGCTCTCTGTCCAGGGGAGCGGGATGCGGAGAGGGAGTAGCAGTAACTTAGTGCGATCAGCGACCAGGCTGAGCAGAAGGAACAGAAGACAGAACAGAATGGAACAGAAGATGCTCAGATTCCTGGGGTTTCTGCGGCCGCCCTGGGGGGTTACAGCTACACCTGACTTCGTGCAGATGCCCAGGTGAGAAGCAGTCTCAACACCAGGCTGGTTTCTCTGGCTGAGTGATCCGGGTCTGGGGAGCAAAGACCGCCCCTGTGACTGTTGTTTGCCAGATGTCGGTACAGGATGAAGGACCAAGGGGGTCAGGTCATCATCCCTCAATGTGCTGCTGTAGGGCCATCTTTGTTACAAGGTGGTGCCTGACAGCTACATAGAATTGTGAAGTGTCACAGCTAAAATGGGCCATTTCTTTTATTTTTTTTTTTTAATGTTTGTTTTTGACAGAGACAGAGCTCCAGTGGGGAGGGGCAGAGAGAGAGGGAGACACAGAATCGGAAGCAGGCTTCAGGCTCTGAGCTGTCAGCACAGAGCCCAACGCAGGGCTTGAACCCACAAACCGCAAGATCATGACCTGAGCCGAAGTTGGACACTTAAGCAACTAAGCCACCAGGGCACCCCAAAATGGGCTACTTCCTAAGGAGAATGACAGAAGGCTAGATTTTTAAAGCGAAAAGGCACAGGAAACCTTGAATGCCCAGTGTGCGGGCCAGCCAGCTCTCGGGATCCACTTGCGTGTTTTCATTTGGCCGTGTCCTGTGCTGCTAGCGCTCTCTGGGGACGGCAGCCCTGAGGACTTGGGAGCTGGGGGCTGGATTAAGTACATTTCTCCAGCCAATCAGATGCATCATGTCCAGGAA
The DNA here is from genome assembly GCA_004023845.1 of Helogale parvula. Lineage (NCBI taxonomy): Eukaryota > Metazoa > Chordata > Mammalia > Carnivora > Herpestidae > Helogale > Helogale parvula. Next base: position 11,576 of record PJEM01015523.1, read on the forward strand.
CAAGGTGGGCGACCGTAAGGGAAAATGAGTGAGCACACTGGGGAACTGGACAGTACAACCCTCGTGTGCACCAGGGAGTCGGAGCCCCGCATTGGTTGATCCTCTGAGGTCCACAAGGGCCGGGGTCTCCTGTGGCTGCAACTGTCTGTCATGTCTGAACTCCCAGGGTTAAATGTTGCTTCACGCCAGCAAACCCACAAAAATCGGGGTGTGTGGGGCGCCTGGGTGGCTCAGTCGGTTAAGTGTCCAGCTTCGGCTCAGATCATGATCTCACGGTTCATGGGTTCAAGTCCCACATCAGGCTCTGTGCTGACAGCTCAGAGCCTGGAGCCTGCTTCCAATTCTGTGTCTCCCTCTCTCTCTGACCCTCCCCTGCTCGCACTGGCTGCCTTTCCAAAATAAATGAAAACCATAAAAAATGTTTTTTAAGTTTTTAAAAAAAGAAAAAATCGGGGTGTGGTCAGTTTTGCAAGCTTCCAGTGTGGCCATTGATCAATTCAAAGTTTTTTGAGCTCAAGGACTGTGTTTTCTGTTTTCCTCTCTTTCCATCTGCACGCCCTCCACACGGGCAGCCCCCACCCCGGGGGAGGCTGGGTGCTCAGGGCTGCGTCTGTGTTGCTGTGCCCTGTGCCGGGGGACCCAGGCGGGGCAGCTGGTGGCCCAGACAGTGGCCCACCTGCGGCCTGAGCCCCCACTGCTGCCACAGTGAGCGCACCCCTCCTGGCCTGGGACGCACAAACCTGTCACCTTGCTGGGTTGCCGGTTAGGCTGAGATGGAGGCGCCGGCAGAGACCTGCTTCCCGGTCGCGAGGGTTGGTGGAGAATTAAGCTCCTAGAGTTTACAGGACTGAGGTTCCCATCTGTCATTGTTGGTGTGAACTCAGGGCCATTCCCGGCTTCCTGAAGCCACCCTGCCCTCCCTCCGTGCCTCACTGACCCTGATCTCCATTTGCAAAGCTAGCATTGTCAGAGGTCAAAGGTCTCGCCTTCTGAGAGTCCTTTCTGCCTTTCTCTTCTGCTTTTAAAGACCCTTGTGGTCACATTGGGCTCACCCGGGTAACCCAGGATAATCTTCTTTTCCTAAAAACAACTGGCTAGAAACCTGAGTTCCATCTGCAAAGTTTAATGACCTTCGGCCTTGAAAAGTAGCGTATTCCCAGATTCTTGGGATTAAGCCACAGGCATCTTTGGGGAGCCGTTATTCGGACTCATATACTCACCTAAACTATGATTTTAAAGCCAGGCTGCATATCCGACCCAGAGTGAGCTCAAATACAAGTATGAACCTGACTCTGAAGCCCCAAGAAATCGGGGTGATCTCTGGGGGCCATTGCTCACCGGTCAAAACAGTTAAGTGACCTGACTTCAGACACTCACCCAGCTCAGCTACGGGGCTGGGTTGGGACAACCGGGAGAGGGTCTCACATCCGGGAGGTGGGGGCGGGAGACCCATCATGGAGCCTGGGGTTTCCCGGGTCAGATCCTGATGACCTTTCCAACCGCACAGTCCCGGAGGAGCGTTGCTTTAACAAAAGTCTACTTCTACAAGCAATCCTGAGATCACAGTGTCCTGGGGTCCCTTCCATTTCTCTGCCTGCTGTGGCCTGAGTTAGAGTTTCTAGAATTTATTCACCGGAGATGAGTGACCGCTTGTTAAGGGATGAAGCGACGGTAGTCTTTTCATGTGATCTGTGTTGTTTCAGTGCATCTTTGGAAATGGGATCGCTCATTCCCGGACCTGCACACTCACTCACAGGGGCACAGGAGCGAAGCCCGGAAAGCGAGTCCCCGAAGAGGCGGGGTTTAGGCCTTTGGAGGACTCAGGGTTCGTGGGGATTCGAGAACATTGATGCTGCACCAAACACAGGGGGAGCTACTCAGCCCACACTGACTGTTGTCCAGCAGGCATGCAGACCTCCTACATTTTTTATTTTTCCATGAGAAATCTGTAATTCTTACTGTAAAATGTCTGGTTACTGATCTTTGCAAGCTCTGTGAAGTGAACAGGATGTGTCCGCCGGCCGGAGTCGCCAGGGGACCGCTGCTGTGCCAACTCCACCAGGGTGACGTGTGGGTCCTTCTCTGCGGACCTCTTCCGTGGCAACCCTGTGTCCCTTACTTTATGGGAAAGGAGCTGGTCCCGTTCCATTTTCTTTAGGGAGGTGACTGTGATGCTAATAACGGCAGTGAGCATCATTTAATGCTTGCTGTCGATTTTCCGGGTCTCTTTCTCTCTTAGTCTGGGTCTCATGCTCTCTTAGTCTGGGCTGCTGTGACAAAACACCCCGCTGAGTGGCTTTGAAACAACAGAAATGTATTCCTCACAGTTCTGGAGGCTGGAAGTCCAGGATCAAGGCGCTGGTAGAGTCAACGTCAGGTGAGGACGGGTCTTCCTGGTGCATGGACGGCCCTCTTCTCGCTGGGTCTGCACGAAGTGGAAGGGTGGGGTGCTCTTTGGAGTCCTCGTGGAGGAGCACTAACTCATTCATGAGGGCGCCCCCCTCAGGGCCTCATCTCTCCTAAAGACCCCAAGTCCCGAGACCATCACCTTGGGGGGTCCTCTCAGTTTTGGGGGAGCCCAAACACCTCACCCATAACCCTTGCCTTTCCAGACGATTTTGTGCTGAGTTTGCCCATCTCTGCAGCCATGCCAGCTGGACAGGGATTCGATAGGGGTCACGCCAGGCCTAGAGATCAATGCGAGCAGTACTGCTCTCTCTACAATATTAGTCCTGTGATCCACAAACACGTCTGTCACAGGGAGCTGGGGCTTTGTCCAGTCTCATCCTCCCGCTGGAAGGTTGAACCTCACTCAGGCCCCACTCCTCAGCTGAGACGTTGGCCATGTTTCAGTGGAGCATCCGAGACCTCTCTACAGTCCTGCATGGCCTTTAAATGTCCCAGCTGGAAACGAATCGAGTTATCTCCCCTCACACAGTTTGAGTCCCTTGATTCTACCTGACAGCGCGGTAGCCGGGGAGCATCCCACAGCCCGTGTGTCCTAAAGAACGGGGCATCCTTGCTCCTGGCATCACTACTGACATCACCTTGCTGTTCTGTGTTAGGAAGTTGTCTCCTGAGGGCAAAGGTTGGAAGCAAGGAGTCAAAGCTCCTGCTTGGAATTTTGTGGGTAGCATCTGGGGAAAGGGTTCAGCCCAGAGCCTCAGAAGGGGATAGGCACCCTCTGCCACAGGAGTCCAGACATGCTGGACCAGAGACTTCAGCAGGTGTTGGAGGCCCAAGAACCCAGCCCACACACCAGTTAGAAAAAAAAAAAAAACACCCCACCTTTTTTTTTTTTTATTGGTCAACATAGATCAGAGTGTTACGAAACTGGGCCTGGAGGCCTGTGGAATGTGAGGGGGGGGGGTCTGCTCCGTCAGAGGCCAGCAGTAGGGCCAGTGCAGCATGGAGCCCCGTGGCGGGCTGCTGCTAAGCCCTGGCGGGCAACAGGGCGAACAGATGGTCCAAAGGGAAGAAGTCCCTGGGCCCTACTCCTTGGCGATGGCAAAAGGCTTCTTCCCCTCCATCTTGCCACGTCTGCGATGGTCACATCCTTCAGGGGCTTGTCCCGACTGTCAGTGTTGGTGCTCTCCACCTTCCGCACCGCCTCCTAGAAAGGAAGGCAGAAGCAGTAAATCAGAGTAGGTCAGGGGGTCCATCCCTCAAGGAAAAAAAAAGTTGATTTCATGGCTCACAAATGGCTGTAAGCTAAATCACAGGATTCGTCTCTCCTCTAGGTCAGCTTGACTTTAAACTAAAACCTGAAGATTAAGAAAATAAGCTTCCAGAAACAGAGAAGAGCTGAGCTGAACACATTCCCGGAAATGAAGACACATGTAGTGGGTGTAGGGGAAAGTCATACAACGTTAGATCAAACAGGAAGGTAGGGCCTCTCTAGGCCACGCCAAGAACACGGATGTGCTGGGAAGATGGAGAGAGACCATGGACTTTCCATCAGAGAAGCGTGTTCTCGTGCTGGTGTGTAAGTAACTCAGTCAGGAGCCTGGTGGGTGCATGGGGGATGGACTGGCGATTGGAACCATCCCCTGACAGGTGAGTGGCTTGTCCTAGGAGGAGGCAGTGGAAATACTGGCCTGTGACACAAACGGCCAACATCACTTTGCAACGGGAGCCACTGACCACCAGCTTCGGTCTCTCTGTGACCTGAGTTGACATGAGAGGGAAACATGAACCATGAGTTAGAAATATAGCACCAACGGTTCCATTACGTTCATGGTCATGGGCACCCAAACCCACGAGAAACGCACAGCGCCCGGGGGAGCCTAAGAAGAAAGTGGTCTAAGCCTCGTCCAGAAAGTCACTGCGAAAGAGAGACCCCGGCAGCTGTAGCAATCTATTGTTTGTCATTTTTAAATGCTTTTTTTTAAAAAAATGCCTGCTGTGAGAACAAGTAGTGTGTTGGAACAGTTGCCAAGAAATAATCTCCTTTATTCAATGAAGACGAATGTTTCTCCGCGTGCCGGCCTCTGGCTCCACGGCACGGGAGCTGGGAGAGTTCGGGGTCTCATAACCACCAGGACGGGACCCTGGTCTTCCTTGCAGACCCCGCTGTGTGAGGTAAGGGTTTCCTTGTGAAGTGGTTCATTCTCAGCACTTAGGTGGGGGTGTTCAGGCTCCCTGCTGGAAGGTGGCAAAGCGTGCAAGCTGCCGGCTCCTGAGAAGACCAGCACAAAACCTCAGCATCTATCAGAGGCACTGGCCCTTCATCTTCCTCCCCTAAGATCCCACAGAGAGGCAGGTGGGATGGGGGGGATGTGGCTCCCGTGTCTCTCCTCCACTGGCCTGGGCATGGCCTACGTCATCTCACAGCGGCGGTCCATTTCCTTGATGAGAAACTGGGTGTCTACCATGTTTAGCTAGCTTGGCCAGGTAGTGAAATACACCCTCTCCAACGGAGCAGAGAACAGGGAGGGAAAACCAGTTTCTGAAATAGTACTACAGGGGTGCCAGGGGCGACCCTTAGAATAGATCCTGGATGTCCGGAACCTTTCGGAAGACCTCATTTATAAATCCCCACAGCCAACTCTTATTTATCCTGCTCAACTTAAACAAATGACCCAGGCCTTTGGCGAGTTCCATTTTGAATGAATAAAAGAATACCGTTCTTTAAGGTTGCTTTAAATTATTACAAGTACTTAGAAAAAGTGACATAGCATTTCTTTTAAAAATACTCGCCAGTTCACAGGGCACCAGGGTGGCTCAGTCAGTTAAGCATCTGACTCTTGATATGGGCTCAAGTCATGATTTCACGGTTGCTGAATTCAAGCCCCGCCTTGGGCTCTGTCCTGGGTGTGGAGCCTGCTGAAGATTCTTTCTCTCCTCAGTCTCTTACTCTTTCAGAAAAATATTTGCCAGTTCAGTCTGGCAGCTTTTAGATTTGAGTGAACTGCAGAATCATCGAGTAAACTAGTTTTAAATACAGATTCCGGAGCCTCCAACCGCCCAGAGAATGATTTAGGAAGTCTGCCTGTGTCCCCGGGGCCTGTGGTTGTATTAAGTACCCAGATGACTCTCGTGGAAGAGTCTCAGACCACATTCTGGAAATAATAATAATAATTTATATCGATAAAAGATAAACTGAGGCCTAGTAAACATTCCAAGAGTATGTGTGCCCACATCAGTTTGAATATGGCAGCGCTGAATTGGCAGACAGAAGGGGGCCCTGAGGAGCTGTACAAAATAAGCCTTTTATAGGCAGAAGGGAGCGGAAACAAGGAGGTTACACGAGACAAAAACAAATAACACAGGTTGGTTACTTTCCTCTAGTGGATGGTGGGGACTATCAGGCAGGTGACCTAACTAGTGCAAACCACACCATTCCGGTTTGGGTGGCTGGCTTAGGCTCCATTTCCCAAGAGACCCCAAACTGTAATTAAGTCAAGTCTTGATTTGGTGACCTGGGGCTTAGCATAAGCGACTCCATTTTGGGAACTGTTGTCTTACTAGTGGAAAAAAGAAAAAGGTGAGCTTAGTGTGGGAATGGCTGTAGTTTTGGGGGGATTACTGAGGGTTATAGGGCTTCGTCTCTGGCCATCTCCAAATGCAGGTGTGATCAAACTCCTAAGTTGTGTAGCCTGCCCAGGAAATCCCGAGTCCCTCCTGAGCTTGACGAGACACGTCTGGGTTCTGGGTCCCGATTCAGTGTCCCGGCTCCTGCTCTAGGAATCCCAGCCTCACTGCTGTGCTGAGCTCTGCCTCCCACCTGCTCAATCTGGTCCAGCTCAACAGGGAAGAGACGTTCAAGGTGATCCGTGAGCTGAGGTATCGAGAGAGATGTTTGGAAACAGTCTTCTTTTTTTTTTTTTAAAGTATATAACTTGTTTATTCTGGTTGCTTACATTTTCTTTCTTTCTTTCTTTTTTTTAAAATTTTACTTAAGTCTAAGTTAGTTAACATGCAGTGTAGTATTGGTTTCAGGAGTGGAGCCCAGTGACTCATTCATCACTTACATAGAACCCCCAGTGCTCAGAGCCCATCCTCTTTTTTTTTATTTTGTTAAAAATAAATGTTTACTCATTTTTGAGAGAGAGAGAGAGAAAAAAAAAAAAAACAACAGAGCATGAGCAGGGGAAGGGCAAACAGAGAGGAAAACACAGAATCGAAGCAGGTTCCAGGCCCTGAGCTGTTGGCATAGAGCCCGATGCGGGGCTCAAACCCATGGGCTGTGAGATCATGAACTGAGCCGAAGTCAGATGCTCAACTGACTGAGCCCCCAGGCGCCCCTCAACAAGTGTCCTCAATGCCCCTCCCTCATTTATCCCATCCCCACCCCCCTCCTCTCCGGCACCCCTCAGTTTGTTCTTCGTATTTAAGAGTCTCTCATGGTTTGCTTCCCTGTTTTTATCTTATTTTCCCTTCCCCTGTGTTCATCTGTTTTGTTTCTTAAATCCCACATTTGAGTGAAATCATGGTATCTGCCTTTCTCTGCCCGACTTACTGCACTCAGCATAATACTCTCCAGTTCCATCCACATTGTTGCAAATGGCAGGATTTCGTTCTTTAAGAACACTGAGTAATATTCCATTGTGTATCTATCCCTCATCTTCTTTATCTGTTCATCAGTCCATGGACGCCTGGGCTCTTTCCATCATTTGGCTGTTGGTTGGAGGGCTGGTGCGGAACCGCAGAGACCTGAGACTCAGTCCCAGGAAGCCATGTGTTGGTAGCAGAGCGATTTCCAAAAGTCTGAAGGTGAGAAGGCACTCAGGTCTGCTCCATGCACACAGCGAGGGAGGTCCGTGGGAAGGTGGGCAACTCCTCTTCCAGCTGAGACTCAAGATCAAGTGTTTCCTCGGGCACCAGACATGGAAGGAGGAGGCTGGAGCTCATCTTCCCCCCTCACCCACAGGACCCCGTGAAGACCCCACCCTGACGTCCAGCCTCAACCCTTCCCCCCCCAACGGCCCCCTGACCCGCCGCTGTAGTTGGAAGGGTTACTCCCATGAGGGTTTTTTTCCCTCTTTAAATTGTTTTTCCTTTCACTGTTTTTTCTCTGGGCCCTCCTCACGCTCCCGTGATGCACGTCCTTCCTCTGGGCCTCCTTCCACAACCTTCTCCATGCGTGGGAAACCTCTGCACAGATGTGGGGGCTTGGCTCTTATTTTCATTTGTTAAGAGAGAGGAGACCATTCTCTCCACTTCTCTTTGCGACCTACGTCTCTCGCATAAACTACATCAGGGCTCTTCCTTTAGGTCCGGACACATAGACGAGCTATTACTTCTTATGAAGAGCTGCACAGTATTTTAGAATCGGGCACGCAGCCGGCCAGCGTCTCAGGGGGCAGTTTCGGTGTTTTCACATGATCTTTCTCCCACGGGGATGGTGCATCGGACAGGCTTCCTGCTCCTTGTGCCCTGATGGAGCCTCTACTCTCGGCTCAGATTGCTGGATAGGCGGGCCTGGCTGCCACGTTCTCCTTGACATTGCCAGACCCCGATCCCGCAGAACGGGGCGTGCCCATGCCTCTTCATGGGTCAGCACGGTGCGTTTCTGCAGTTTCAGATTTTTTCCAGACTTGAGATCAAAAAAACAGAACAACCGAGCTCTTAAACCCGCAACAGCTCCAATTCTCATTGGCTCACTGCGAAAAATTTAAACGTCAAGGTTCCAAATTAGGGTTCATTGTTTCCCATTACGGGAAGATCGTTTCCTTTAGAAAAAAAGACTCAGCCTTAGATCCTCAAATTAGCAGCAATCAGTGGTTCTTCTCATGCATTCAGCCCTTTAAGGACAGAGAGTTGGAAGCATTTTTTTTTTAATCTGAGAGCAAAGAAATGTTGTGTTGACAACATGAGACTCTTAGAAGAAATGCAGAGGAGACCAACAGGAAGGGGAGCTTGTGAATGAAAGGACTGGCTTGCATTCACGCATTCCTGCACGGCAGGCATTGACTGCACCCTTTGTGTGTGAGGGTTTGACACTAGCGGTGCTGGGGGCCTTTTTCCTTCCTGTGGACTTTGAAAGAGAATTAGACCATTAGCGGAAACTAGAATCTAAGACCTGGGGCCAGGGGAGGCATCCAATAGTGATAACTAAGCTGGAGGGAAGAAAAGAGCCAGGTCTGTGAAAATGAGTTTGCCGAGGGAGGTCAGGTTGGGGGGTCAGGGACGGCCTCCCTGGGAGGCTGCCTCCGAATCGAGATTGTAATGGAGGAAGCTGGTCCTGCCAGCACCCCGGAGGGGGTCAGGCAGAGAACGCAGATATGCAGCAGGCACATGCACAAAGAGGGGTCCAGTGCGGCTGAGGCCAGGGGGGCGCGGGCACTGTGCTGGGCGGGGGCAGGTCAGAGAGAGCTCGGGAGGCTGGGATCGTGAGCCTCGATGTACTCGGAGCAAAAGGGACATCCGGCAAACGGCCTTAAAAATCCCCTCGCCCTTTCCGACGTGATTTCACTGTCCTGCAGGGAAAATGGTGACCTGGGGACGTGTGTCCAGGTTTTGTCACCGGCTGAAGGCAACGATGCTAATAACCGATTTGCAGGACTAGAAGTGTAATGCCCAAGATTTTAATATCACCCCAAAACCAGAAACCGCCAGGGAGACCGAGGCACGCATGTAAAAACAAAGGGCAGTTTTATTACAGCTTAGGCTCGCCGGGCCTAAGTCGGGTCTCACAGCCTTTACCAACGCAGTGGATCCCTGCTGAGAGCCCTGAACAAGGGCTGAGTAGGGTTTTTATGGGGTTTGGGAAGGGGGAGTTACAAGAAATTGTGACATAGATACAGTGACCCAATCATAATGGTACAACAGCATTGGCAGTAACTCTAACCATACACACTGTTCAGAGCGTCCGTTACTTTTGGCGGGACCCAATTACAACATTTAGGGTATCTTTGAAATTAACCAATTACAGAGTGAGTTCAGGGTCTTGTTTGGTGACTATGGGGTTAACTTTAGCTCTAGGTAACAGGGTCCTACCTAGAGCTCCCATCTGCAGGTCTCACCCTTAGGAATGTGGGGAGAGGTAGCTGGGCTTTCCTGATTGGATACCGCAAAGTGGTCCCTTTTGCCCCGGGGAATGTATAACCGACTAATGGTTCCGGAGCCACTGACCTTAGGCCTTCTAGCTTAGAGGGGAAACAAAGTCTGTCATGGCGTCTGTTTGGTTCAGCCTTACAGAAGCAGCAGAGCGCAAGCAGGGCACATTCTAGACCCGAATAGAACCCCTGTTCTCCTCCAGGAAAACCTGTGATGGTTCCCGCTCCTCTCCACCTGGCCCCACAGAGCCCGGGCTGGTCTCTGTTGGAATGACCAATCACGGCCATGAGCCCTGTGTCTGCCCAGCTCTAAACGGTGAAGGTGCTGGAGTGCCTGGTTAGAAACTGAAGATGAGGTTAGGGGCTAGGGAAGAGCAGATTCGAATGTCCCCCGACCCACTTTCCCCGGCAGGACTGTACTTACCAAGCTGTGTGACTTTTGGTAAGTCAGGCGACCTCTCTGATCTAATGTGCTCATCTACAATATTACAATAGCACCTTCCCTGCCTGCCTCCCAGGGTTGTGGGATCCACAGACGTGCAAGAAGTTGGGAAGGTGTGGCATGTTGGGGAAGTAGATGCATCATGCCTACCAGAGGTAGGAGGGGAGTGACCACGTCATTAGCCCGGGAGGTGGGTCACCGCGGTTTGTGCATGCAGGCGTGGAGGTTTGGGCTCACAGCAAACCGAGGGAAGCGTTCTTGCCTCTAAATGGAACTGGGTTTCCAAAGGAAGATTCCATTTTAAATTAAGCCGTGACTGGGCTGGTGTCCATGCTTGCTAAGAGCGTTTCCTCATGTTTACTAGCAAATTGGATCAGGACGTATTTGGGCCCATTGACAACACTTTGGAGGCAGCCCCGAGGTCCGAGAGCGCACGCCAGCCCCGCCACTTTTGGCTCCGTGGCTTTGGGCAAATCAGCCCTGACCCTCAGCACGCCCGTGTGTTGTTTCGTTTTGTTTTTGTTTTTCTTTGACATTTTTATTTTTTACAATTTTTAAAATGTTTATTCATTAGTTTTTAAGTTATTTTTAAAATATAATTTACTGTCTATTTGGCTAACATACAGGGTGTACAGTATGTTCGTGGTTTGGGGGTAGATTCCTGGGGTTCATCGCTTCCATACAACACCCAGTGCTCATCCCAGCGAGCGCCCTCCTCCACGCCCATCCCCCATCTCCCCCTACCCTCCATTGACCCTCAGTTTGTTCTGTGTTTAAGATTCTTGTTTGGTTTGCTTCCCTCCCTCTGTGTGTAACTATTTTTTCCCTTTTCCTCCCCCATGATCTTCTGTTAAGTTTCTCAAGACGCACATGAGTGAACACATATGATATCCGTCTTTCTCTGGCTCACTGACTTCTCTCAGCATCACGCCCGCCAGCTCCGTGGCAGGATCTCCTTCTGTCTCCTTGCCGAGCAGTATTCCATCGTGTACATAAACCGCATCTCCTGTATCCATTCCCCCTTTGATGGGCATTTTGGAATGAGGATGGAGATGTCTACCGGGAAAGATGTGGAGGAAGACGCAGTGATGCGAAACCCACCCTGATTGGGTAGCCCGAGTCATGTGCCCTTTTTGAACCAATCAGGACCCGGATCGGCTCTGGGTCTGTATCTCACACTCTGCTTCGGGGACCTGGACCAGCAGGGACCACCCTGAGGGCGGAGGGAGCCCGAGTGGATGCGGGGACAGTGCCCCTCTGACCTGCCCTCAGTCACCGGGGAGTGGACAGCGCCCCTCTTCCTGAAAGCAGGGCGCCCTGTCTTGGCTTTCCCTGTGGGGTTTAGGGCTCTCGGCATTTTTAGCAACACTGTTGGTCTCCATTTCGAAATTCCGTCAGGACACATGAACATCGTGATCAGATTCAGGAAAGGGTGGTCGTGAGACGCCAGAGCATGGCAACCCGACACAGAAATGTTTTTTCTTTGCTTCAGTCATGGGCCACTTCCTTCTGCACAGCCAGCTCCTTAAATCAAAGTGTCAGGTGAGGACGTGTGTGTGTGTGTGTGTGTGTGTGTCTGTGTGTCTGTGTGTGTGTGGCTGGTGGCAGGAGAAGTTTCAATCAACATCTACACCTGCTCGTCTGTGCCTCACCAAGTGGAAGTTGGAGGCGTTCATGTCTCAAATGTCACCTTAGAAAAGCACTTCATTTATATTTTTAAAAAATTTTAATGTTTATTTTTGAGAGAGAGACTGACAGAACATGAGCGGCGGAGAAGCAGACAGAAAGGGAGACACAGAATTTGAAGCAGGACCCAGGCTCTGAGGGGTCAGCACAGAGCTCGACGTGGGGCTTGAACCCACGAGCCGCAAGATCATGACCTGAGCCGAAGCTGGAGGCTTAACCGACTGAGCCACGCAGGCGCCCCTGAATCTTTCTTAATAAAGATTCTCATGCCTGCTCTCCCACACTTCATTCTGCTCTTTGTAGGGTCCAGAAGGTTTGGAGATGGCTGCTCTCGCCGGAAAGGCTGCTTTGGTTCCCCTGAACACCGTGGAAGTTGGCGAATGTGCTTCTGATGTCAGTGCCAAACTCGGGAATCCTTGACCTTGTCCATGACCATGCTCATGGTCTTCTCTGTCCATTTGTCATCTGGCCCCTGCTCAGGTCTGTTCCGAGCGAGAAGCTAGGGTGACCGCAGTGGGAGCTGCTGGCGGGGAGCTGACCGTCCTGGGAGGGGAGAAGCGTCCCTCCAGGGGCTGACTGCCGGACCCTGGCCCTGCGTCTCCGGTGCTGGTCACTGTCGCGGTCCTTGCCCATAGAGGGCACTTTCCCATCTGTGTCTAATCCACGCCCACGGTGCCTGCCACTTGCAGTTATGATTTGCATTTTTATTTTCCTGATAGTTATTTTTAACTAAACAAACTTCAAAAATGTAAAATGGGGAGGGGCGCCTGGGGGCTCAGTCAGTGAAGCATCTGACTCCTGCTTTGGTCATGATCTCACGGTTCATGGGTTCAAGCCCCGCATCGGGCTCTGTGCTGACAGTGTGGAGTCTGCTTCGGATTCTCTTTCTCTCTCCCTCCCTTCCTGAGCCCCTCCCTGACTCACGCTTTCTCTCTCTTTGTCTCAAAATAAGTAAATAAATTTTAAAAACATAAAATAGGGGCAACTAGGTGGCTTAGTCGGTTAAGCGTCCAACTTCAGCTTAGGTCATGATCTCACAATTTGTGAGTTCGAGCCCTGCACCCGGCTCTGTGCTGACAGCTCGGAGCCTGGAGCCTCCTTTAAATTCTGTGTCTCCCCCTCTCTCTACCCCTCCCATGTTCATGCTCTGTCTCTCTCTGCCTCTCAATAATAAATTAAAATGTTAAAAAAAAGTTTTCACATAAAATAAAAACTAAAATAAAAATAAAGTGTAATGGCCAGCCATAGTCTGATTCCCAAATGACAAGCCCCATTACAGGATGAGTGCTGTGCTCCTTGGTTTTCGTTATATGCATTAAGACAAAGGACTATTAACGGGAACCTGGGGGGCTCAGTCAGTTAAGCATCTGAGGACGGCTCAGGTCATGATCTCGCGGTTCGTGGGTTTGAGCCCTGCATGGGGCTCTGTGCTGACAGCTCGGAGCCTGGAGCTGCTTCAGATTCTGTGTCTCCCTCTCTCTCTGACCCTCCCCTGCTTGTGTTCTGTCTCTCAAAAGTAAATAAATAAACACTTAAAAAGACAAAGGACTATTAAGATGAAGTGTTTGTCCGTGTGCCACCTGCCATTATTTTGGATGTCAGCTCATTTCCGTCCTTGCGTAAACACAACCGTCCTGCTTCCTTACTCAAATTAGCCGGTTCGTGTCCCTCGATTTGGTCAGGATCTAGTCCGTGGTTCTGTCTCGTTCTTAGCAAGGGTCTGTTTAAACCACAGCATTCTGGGCTCCTGCCTGTTTTTAAAACATACTGTTTTTTCTCTCGTTAGACACAAAGACCTTAGCAGTTAGCTTTGAGAAGACAGATCCACGTCTCTCCTCCTCCAAGACTGCGCCTCAGACTCAGCCTATTTTTCATCAAAGAAAAACAAAACAATGTCAAGTTCTCTCTCCTCATTTCTCCTGCCTCTGCCCAGAGGCTCACCCGAAATTTGTCTCCATCTTCAGAACTTCAAGGCAGACAGAGGGGCCGTCAACTTTTCTCCTCCGGTGCTGAAGACCCAGAGAGAGTGAGCATCATCTTGTAATCCCAGTTCAGGGCTGGACACTTTGAAAAAAGACTGCCCTTTCACTATAGACAGTTTTGATGCAGAATAACGGTGTTTCGTGATAAATACTTCATTTTTTTCCCCTTAGGAGTCCCCCAATTGGGCTTAAGATAGCTTTTTTCATGAGGAAAAAAAAAGATGAATTAGTTTACTTGCTGCCCCGCGTCTGAATGTGTGTATCCTGTGAGCCTCAAATAAATGCAGTGAGCAAACGGAAAGGCTTTGGAAGCAAATCAAGAATCTGAAAGGTCGGGCCAGACCTCCGGGAGCTCATCTGCAGAGGACTCTGGGTACATCCAAACGTGGATGAGTCCTTGTCCTCGGAGGCTCAAGGTGCTGGATACTTGACTAACGAAGATGCTCGGGGGCCTCCAGGCAGGTGCAGCCTCCAGGCTCCGCGTGCCTCACGCAGACGGGCCTCCCCTTGGTGCTGCTCCGGGTGCTGAGCGTTTTGACAGGAAGTCACAGCACAGGCAGCCCGAGAAGTGTGGGCATTTGCCCCGTGAGAAGAAAAGACCCCGGGCTGGGGAAGGCGTGGCGTTTCCGGAGGCGCACGGGGACGTCCGCCCTGTGCAAGACGGAGCAGATGTACTCTTTTATATTGTTTAATTTTTAAAAATACTTTTACTTTTGAGAGAGAAAGACAGAGACAGAGCACAAGAGGGAGAAGGGCAGAGAGAGAGGGAGACACAGAATCGGAAGCAGGCTCCAGGCTCTGAGCTGTCAGCACAGAGCCCGACGCGGGGCTCAATCTCATGAACCATGAGATCATGACTTGAGCGGAAGGTAGAATCCAAGGGACTGAGCCCCGCAGGCGCCCAGCAGTTGTGCTCTTTAATAGCATTAAAACAGAAGCCAAAAGGGAAAGAGCTTTAGCTCTCTAGGGGCCGGCCTCGTAGAAGTCCAGATGCCACAAAGAAACTTTTCTTGCTTTTTTTTTGCCTTTCAGCTGTGGCCAAATTGCCTGGGGCAATAGAGATCAATGTCTACTTTTATTTTTTTCATTAAAAAATATTGTATATTTATTTATCTACCTAAGCTGTACGCAGGGTTTGAACTCATCACCCTGAGATCTCCTGACTGAGTCAGCCAGGTCAGCACCTACTTTTAAAGAAGCTTTCGAGGAGTCAGAATAATTAGAGTTCTCTTTTTTTTGTTTGTTTACAAGCCCATCTAACCGAGTTATATTTGGGGGGGGGGGTCAGAGAGAGCACATGCTTGAGCAGGGAAGGGGCAGAGAAAGAGGGAGAGAAAGAGAGAACCCCAAACAGGCTCCATGCCCAGTGCAGAGCCTGGTGTGGGGCTCGATCCCATGACCCTGAGATCGTGACCTGAGCTGAAATCAAGAGTCAGATGCTCAACTGACTAAGCCATCAGACGCCCCTGAGTTATTTTTGTTGGGCGTGCCCATGACACAATTTTACGTTAGGGTTTGGAAAGATCAGATAAGGTCATTCTCATAGAAGGTCCGAGAGTCCTTCCCACATGACCTGTCGGTCCGCATGGGTGCACACACACGCTCATCAAGGGGCAGTGGCCGCATGCTGACCGTCTCTTTCTTGCAGGGCCCTACATGGTGCCCAGGAAAGCCCCTGGGGACACGGCAGGTATCTGAGAGCCCCCGGTGGTGCTTCGGGGGTCCCTGGAGTAGGGGACCCCCGCCCGGGGCTGTGCGGAGACAGAAGCTGCCAGACCCTCACACCTTGTCTTCTTCTCCAGGCAAAGCGAAAGTCACCTACCATTGGGCAAGGGACCGGTAACCCGCCCACCTGGATCCCGGAATTTGCTTTGGCCCGAAGGCTGGGGCAGTACACCCTTTCCCCGGCTCCATAGCAAAGCATCCTCTGGCGCCCCCGCTCCCACGGCTAACTTTGCTCACTGCTCTGCAATGTGCTTGGGGCTTCGGTTCCTAACTTTCTTACACAATGTTTGTCGGCAACCGCAACCCACTTTTATGATGATATTTTCCATAACTATGATTTCAGAGAGTATTAAAGAGAGGTGTACTGGAAGGGAGTGCATTAAAGGAGGAAAAAGAGGAAAAAAAGAAAAGTTTCCTAAACCCCATAAAGAAATAAATGATTAGTAGTGTGTGTGTGTGTGTGTGTGTGTGTGTGTGTGTCTGTGTGTGTCTGCGTGGTTGGCGTTAGCGATAGTTATTGGCTCAAGAAATTAAATGTTTTGCGTCTGTGGACCCCCCAGCACGTGGCCATAATGAGAGAAAGACCAATGGTGACTGCCTGGGGCTGAATATCTGATTTTCAAAGCAGATTAAAAGTTCACCTGGAGGGATGAACGTGTCTGTCCTGTTGAGTAAGCGCAGGGCAAGTGCGGGACAAAGGACCTTATGTTTTCAGCTGCGGCTGAGGATGAGGTGTTCAGCAGACACCTGGCCTGCCGCTCATCCCGCCAGTCAGGCGGTCAGAGCAAAGATGGTCTCAACAGCAGCAAGGGTGGAAACGCCCAGACCCACGCTTGTGCTCAGCCCGTCCCGTTGGGGCAGGGGCGGCTCTGCTTGCCAATCAGCTGATGTGAAAATAAGGAGATGAGCCCAGGCTATCCCGGCGATTCCAGGAGAGTCACAGGGTCCTGGAAAGTGGAAGCCAGGCGGAA
Organism: Helogale parvula; assembly: GCA_004023845.1. Taxonomy (NCBI): domain Eukaryota; kingdom Metazoa; phylum Chordata; class Mammalia; order Carnivora; family Herpestidae; genus Helogale; species Helogale parvula. The sequence goes on from PJEM01015523.1 coordinate 27,882, forward strand.
GGAGGGATGAATGGTGGATGGCCCTCAGAGGCGCGCTGTGGTTGGCTTGCACACAAAGGGAGGGGTCTAAACCACGGAGCGCTAGTGCTTCCAGAAACGAAAAGTGTCCCCTAGAGCCACCAGACGTGGACATCGCCCTGAGGACGCATTGACTTTAGTCCAGTGAGACCCGTGTCGAACTGACTTCCAGAACTCTAAGAAAATAGACTTGTGCTGAGTTAAGTCACTGAGTTTCTGGAAGGTCATTACAGCAACAATAGAAAATGGGTCCATCTTGGACATGGAGGAGGGCACTTGTGGGGAAGAGCACTGGATGTTATATGGAAGCCAACTTGGCGATAAACTATTTAAAAAAAGAAAAAAATGATAATAAAAAAAGAAAATGGGTCCATCTCCCATCATTGATGGGTGTGTTTTATGTTGATAGTATCAACAGGCTCATCAGCGTTAGAGATGGAGGCAGGTCTCTGCAGCAGACGAGGACAAGTAGACACATTATGTCCTGGGGTTCGGAGCCTTTGCAGACAGTTGTTAGTCTGAGAAAGAGGCCAGCTTCTAGAGCACAGCTGTCATACAAGCCATGGGCTGCACATAAAACGTGGACCGTGACATGCAGACATGCTCCCGATGCAGGCCACAGCTGTGACAGTGGCTGGCTCTGGTGAAGGAGCAGGGTTCTGGTAACACAGCTCTGAGTATGTGCTGTAACTGAGTATGACCACGGGTACCGTCAGCGGAGGTGAGGTTTGGATCCATGAGATATGGACGTTGACCATGATCCAAGGCCATCTGTCAGATGGGTGAGACAGGCAGAACCCGGGGCCTCTCGAACCTTTCATTATCGATGAAATGAGGGTAATAACACCAACCCGCTCTCCCTGCAGGATTGTGGTTAGAAAGATCAAACCAACCTTGTAGCCATGACCTCATTTTTGTCGGAAAACCTGAGTTAAAACACAAATGGAAACATTTTCCCACAAATATGACCCCTTATTTTTTTGCACATTTCTTTTTTTAATACTTATTTATTTTTGAGAGAAAGGATGAGTAGGGGGAGGGACAGAGAGAGAGGGTGACAAAGGATCCAAAGCAGGCTCTGTGCAGAGAGCAGAGAGCCCAATGGAGGGTTCAAACTCACGAACTGTGAGATCATGACCTAAGCTGAAGTCAGACACTAAACCAACCGAGCCCCCCAGCTGCCCCCACACGTTTCTATCTGGAGCTAGGGAACTTTGACCTTTTACTCCCTGATCCTAAAGCTGAACTATAAACCTTGGGCAGGGGATAAAAACATTTTGAAAATTTAAGATTCCATTTCTGCACAAAATACAACATTAACAGAGTCCTACTTTCTATCTTTTCTTGTACTGCTATTGGAAATATTTTCTGGCTAACACTGGTAACATAATATTTTGGAGGTTGAGCATTAGATATTCTGAATAAAACTATAAACTATTACTGTAAAACGTTAGTTGACAATTTGTTTTCTAACATCCATTTTTGCCAAATATGGCTTCATGGGGCTCCATTCTTTTTTCAGAACTCATTTGCAACAGATGTGTAATGGAAAGGACTGATGTCTTTGGGTCATTAAGATTCTCTGTCCCACCGAGGCACTCAGGAATGTCACCAGGGTCTGCACATCATCATCCCATAAATATCTAAGCCGAACAGGATAGAAATGAACCCGGGGGGGGGGGGG
>PJEM01015524.1:0-29580 GCA_004023845.1 Helogale parvula
CTCTCCCCAGCTCTCTTTCTCCCTTCTTCTCCCTATGGTCCTCTGTTAGGTTTCTCCTGTTAGACCTATGAGTGCAAACATATGGTATCTATCCTTCTCCGCCTGACTTATTTTGCTTAGCATGACACCCTCGAGGTCCATCCACTTTGCTACAAATGGCCACATTTCATTCTTTCTCATTGCCATGTAATACTCCATTGTATATATAAACCACATCTTCTTGATCCATTTATCAGGTGATGGACATTTAGGCTCTTTCCATGATTTGACTATTGTAGAAAGTGCCACTATGAACATTGGGGTACATGTGCTCCTGTGCATCAGCCTTTCTGTATCCTTTGGGTAAATCCCTAGCAGTGGTATTGGTGGGTCATAGGGGAGGTGTTCTTTATTGAGTAAGAGATGGGGAAGTTGGCCAGAGAGACTGACTAGCTGGTTGTGTGTGTGGCCTGGGCCTCACGGCTCCCTCGGCGGGGTCACCATGTTCTAGGCTCTGTTCTCTACTTTGCAGGTCAGACATTTATAAATGCACCAGAACTTGAGCAGTTTCACATTAGTCACATTATAAGATGTGAGATAGAAAATATAAGATATAAACCTGTTTTAGCTAAATTCACAACCCACAGATAACATATATAACATATTAAATAATGAATGAAGAAAAACTGCATTTCTGTGTGTTTCAGGTTTTGAGATGAGGCATAAGGATGAAGACCAGATTTCAGAGCAAGATATTTTTGAGGATTTGCCTGGAGCCTTATCAAAATGTATTAGAGAGGATGTTTGCCCCCCTCATGACTGGGGGCAAGACAGTGGAAACGAAGGTGAAGGTGAAGGCCAGTGGGGAAACCCCCCCCAGGAGCAGTGGGAAGAGTGTTCTTCTGAAGAGGACCTAGAAAACCTTATCGACCATCAAGGCCTCTACCTGGAAGAGAAACCCTACAAGTGTGACACGTGCGTGAAAAGCTTCCGTCGGAGCTCCCACTTCATCGCCCACCAGCGGAGCCACACGGGCGAGAAGCCTTACAAATGCCTGGAATGTGGGAAAGGCTTTAGCGATCGCTCCAACCTCAACACCCACCAGAGGATCCACACAGGAGAGAAGCCTTACAGGTGCCCTGAGTGTGGGAAAGGCTTCAGCGATCATTCCAACCTCGTCACCCACCAGAGGATCCACACAGGGGAAAAGCCCTATAAATGTGGGGAATGTTGGAAAAGCTTCAACCAGAGCTCCAACCTCCTGAAACATCAGAGAATCCACTTGGGGGGCAATCTTGACCATTGTCGGGAGCCTGGGGAAAACTTTGGCCAAAGCCCATCCTTCAGTGCTCCCTGGAGGAACTCCACAGAAGAGACACCTCTTGGACGACCTCAAAGTGCCAGCAAGAACTTGAATTCTGGCCCACACAGCTCCAACTCAGGGGAAAAGCTTTATCCGTGTCCTGAATGTGGAAGAACCTTCTCTAAGAGCTCTGCCCTCATCAGTCACCAAAGAATTCATACAGGAGAGAGGCCGTATGAATGTACCGAATGTGGGAAAAGCTTCAGTAAGAGCTCCACGCTGGCCAACCACCAGCGAACCCACACGGGGGAGAAGCCGTACACATGTGTGGACTGTGGGAAGGGCTTCAGCGAGCGCTCCAAGCTCATCACACACCAGAGAGTGCACACGGGAGAGAAACCCTACAAATGCCTGGAGTGTGGAAAGTTCTTCCGTGACCGTTCCAACCTCATCACTCACCAGCGGATTCACACGGGCGAGAAGCCTTACAAGTGCAGAGAGTGCGGGAAGTGTTTTAACCAGAGCTCCAGTCTTATCATCCACCAGAGAATCCACACCGGGGAGAAGCCCTACAAGTGCATGGAGTGTGGCAAAGACTTCAACAACAGCTCCCACTTCAGCGCCCACCGGAGAACCCATGCAGGAGGGAAGGCATCCTAGGAGGCTCCTCCCTCCTCCCCGTCACAGCAAAAGGGATAAATGCGTATTGAAATCTCCCGAGATCGTAAGATGTATGCTAGGAGCTTTCTGAATTTTTAAGCGTGGTGTATACCCACGCAAGTTATGTTGCTCTAATCCAGGTTATTTGGAAGTGAATTACAGATGCTAAGGATCCGGATTTGAAGGCACTTTTCTTAAGTGTAATTTGTTTTTCTCCTGTAAAAAGCCCTGTGCCATCCTTAGGCCCTCCTTATATTTGCCGTCACCTGAGGACTTGATCAGTGTTCGAGCCGAACTGGTGATGTAGGGAGTAGAGGTCAGTCAGTCGTCCTGAGCAGCGATTCCAAACCTCGCTGTGCCTTTGCACTGCCCACAGGTGTGCGTGTTCTGTTGGCATACATCAGCAAATTCTCACGTGGTGGATCTCAGTTGGGGTGTATCTATACAGGAGAGCTTTGAGACTGGTGAGAGAGGGCATTATTGGGAATCAGTGGCCTAAAGCAGACTGCCATGACCTCAGCAAAGAGGAGGAACTTCAGTGATGTCCTTAATAATTATTAACAGTAGCAAAAGTAGCTGGTATTTATCGAGCATTTACTCTGGCAGGCTCCGCGCTAAGCACTTTGTGCAGATTATCTCATCTGCTCTTCGTGGCAGTGCCAGGAGGTAGGTACTAATAGTCTCCCCATTTCCCAGAGGAGAAAACTGAGGCAAGGGAAAGCTAAGTAACTTGCCCGGTGGCACAGCTGAAAATGGCTGAGGCAGGCTTTCACCAGGTCTGTCTCTGGAGCCTGAGGTGTTCCCAACCATTCTCCTGAATCCCCTTCCGCATTCGGGTAGATAACTCAGGTGTGAGGATCCCAAAGCACTTTGTGGACCACATTTCCTACTAAAATTCCTTTATGAATTCTCCTTTTAGCAACTGTGGAAACCGAGAATCCCTAAAGATCAAAGGGACTTGGCTGGTCAGAACTGGCAATGCTTTGAGCAAGGCTGAGCTATTATTAAAGCACTAGCTGTGGATTTCCATCTTTACAACAGTGTGGGTGAGAGATATGGGGGGATTGAGATGGAAAACATGTAACCACAAGTGATGTTTCTCCCCATGAGATACTACATCAGGGAAGGAAATGGTTTGAGAGTTTCCCTTTCCTCAGGGAGTCAGTCCTGCTCAAGGTAGACTTGGCTGAACCGAATGGTAAGCCTTACAGAAACCTGGGTCTGTGGTTTTTCCTCCCCAAGCCTTTCCCTGTTGGCAGAAGCTGTTTCTGATGGCGATGCCAGGGCCGCACAGGGGGAGGTGGGAGGAGTTGGTGTGCTCCCACGGAGTGGCACTGGATGCTGTCCAGCTGCGTGGCACAGTTTCATCCTACAGGAAGGAGCGTGAGGCCGTTGGGTCCTCACATGCTGAATAATGCAGCGGTCAGGACCTTGGGGCGCCCTGGGTTCTCCCTGCTTTATTCTGTTCTGGCACCCCGGGTTGGGGATAGCTCTCTGCCTCCCGGCTGCAAAAAGGAATTTGTGTTTCGTCACTTTGTGGAGAGGGTAACACCCTTTGGGGGCCAGGGTGCAGAAGCTTTGAAGTACTGAGTGGTGCAGCTGTGGCTCAGGGAGCCCCACTGTGGTGCCAGGTGACAAATGTGACATCCAGGGAAGAGGACTCCCCTGCTTCCTTCCACATAGAACGTGGCCTGGCCTCAGTTCTTTGGGGAATCCACAGACCGTAGAGTAGCTTCTGGAAATTTAGAGGCAGTGGAGATGAGCGTGAGGGTCAAGGGCATGCCCTGGTGATAGTGAGGAGCTGCTTTGAAACCCTCACTCCAACTTCAGCGGGAAGGGGGTGGGCAGGACCGGAGAATGCCCCTTCAGACAGCAGCTGGTAAGGAAAGGCTTGTTCACAATCGTATATGCAGCCCCAGCCCGGACCCCGGTCCCGAAGTTTCCTGGAAACGGAGGAGGTGAGGCTAGCTGGGTTGGAGGTCACGCTAAGCTCTTCCGGCACATCCTGGGCATTCTCTTCAGGGACTTTCCTTGAGCAACTAATTTCTTAGGAAAACTGACATTGGTGATTGATCTTAGTGACTGTGAGATGAAACTGGGATGAATTTTGGCCACCAGGAGACTCAGAGGTTCAAGATCCAATTCGAAAAACCGAGCAGGCCCCTTTGGTTCGCAGTTTGTGCATTGATCCCTGACTTCATTTTGTCTGGCTTTGTTTTCACTTCCTTATCTTTTACTATTTTCTCTTGTTTTTTGGTGGTGTTATCTCTTAAGGCTGGTCAAATCCTGTTTTGGGATGCAGTGGCCTGATAAATTAATAAATTATTGATTAAACAAAGAAAAAATAAGTCTGTTTTGGATTCTTTTGGCATCTTCCTTGTTGCACTCAAAGCGTGGAGGAAAGAGGGGTGTAAATAGGTACACAGTGAGGCTGCGGGGAGGATTGGAGCACCTGATATCGTACCCCTTGTGCTGGACTGACCTCCTCCTTTCGCTGTTCTCCATGGTTCTCCATACGTGAGTGGATGTATGCACTTATGGGGCATTGCCTTTTGTCCATAACAGGTGGCTCCTTGGTCTGCTGGCCTTCTCCACACGTCTACTTTGACATTTCCCCTGGGGTCTCTGTGCTAGGAAATCTGAGGTATCTGAGATACAAATGACACAGAGAAGATTATGGATGAAAAGAAAGGAAGGCTTGCCAAAGGGCCGAATTTTACTTGGCTCTTCTGATTTGCCTCTCAGTTTAGGAATAGCGCAGACACGCTCTGTACTCGAGGAGGGGAGAGGCAGAGGGTCTTTATGGGGGTTCTTTCCCCTCCTTCCTTCCCTCTCCCCTTCTGGTAATGTCTAGAAAACGCTGTGGCTGAAGATGAAGTTTCCTAATCAGCTTTCAGTCTGTATTTTTGTGAAGTGGATTATAGGCAACTCTATGCCTTTTATTTTTTTATTAAAAATTTTTTTAAAACACTTTATTCATTTTTGAGAGACAGAGAGACAGTGTGATCAGGGGAGGGTCAGAGAGAGAGAGGGAGACACAGAACCCGAAGTGGGCTCTAGGCTCCGAGCTGTCAGCACAGAGCCCGACGCGGGGCTTGAACCCATGAACCGTGAGATCATGACCTGAGCCTAAGTTGGACGCTTAACCGACTGAGCCACCCAGGCGCCATATCTTTGCCTTTTAGAACCTGCTTTCCTTGAATTCTGGTTGTGAACTGGTAGAGGGTGGAGAGGCAGTGACATTTCAGATGTTGACAGGGCCTTGATCAGAATCCACTGGAAACTGTTTCTTCCTGTTGGAGTCAGTATCTCAAGGGTGGATTATAGTAGTGGTTGGGATGGGCTAATGGTCTGCACATCTTGGGACAAAGATGAGATCTGGGAGAAAATTAGTCATTGTCACCCTGGAAGTTCCAGGTTGGGTTGACATGTTTTCATGTTACCTCTTTCTAGCAGTTGCTCTGAGAGTGGCCAGATCCACAGGGCTTGCCTTCCTGGAAGACAGGACAGAGGGCACAGGCAACTCATTGCCATGCCCTTGTCAGTATCAGGGAGGGCCCAGAGGTCAGTTACGAATGTCAAGGGCCATGAAGACCTACCAGCCAGCCCAGGTAGGAACAGGAACTTTTGTCAGTCTAGATAGCTAAGCTGGCCATGACTAACACAACTGAGAAAGTGATACTCAGAAAAAACCAGGGAGGTGCTCCTGGACTGGGGCTGGCTCTCTCTTGGCGCTTATGTCCATAGGCTGCTGGATGCCCATGTTGCCAGGAGTTCTGGGCCGAACCAGGAATCCAACTAGGCACCCAATTCCCAGGTTGGCAGTGGGAATCACCAGGTGAGATTGGGGGAATCCTTGGGCTTGAGGTCTGAATAGGAGGTATGAAGGACTCCATAGTTACAGGGCTGAGGCAGCTTGTAGAAAGAGGTGGGTCAGGGGCAAAGGAAGGATTGGGCGAAGAGAAGGGGGCAAGTCAGAAAAGATGGTGGTGGGTGGATGGGGAGAGCAAGAAACAGACAAGGGAAGAGAAAGAACAAAGGGACAGGCAGGGGAGAAGGCAATCGACATTGGGAACTAGGAAGGGTAAGAGGTAGAAACAGGTGTCAGCTGTCCTGGGTGTCCAGCGAGTGAGGTAGGCAAACAGCCAAGAGAGGTGGGGGTGGGGCAGGCAGAGTTGAATCGGGGAGAACAGGGATTGGAGCAGGTGGAGGGAAGTGACGCAGGGAAACGCAGCTTCTTCATGGTTCCCAACTGAGAAATGGAAGGCTAGACTGCTTGAGTCCAACACTGTATCCTTCCCCCGTTCCACTCTCCTGTGACCCGGACTCCCATCACAACCAAGATCGACACTGCTGTCCAAGATCACGACCAATGTCCAAGAGCTAACTGCCTGTGTTTTCTTCTAGGAGTTTTATGGCTAAAGGAAGACCACTGGCCAAAACTGGGCATCTTTCCCAGTTTCATGGCAAAGGAAAAGAGAAAGAACCTTAGGTACGTCTGGTCAGAACTTTCCAATGTGGATTTACTGTTGGTCTCTGTGGGATCTTAGGGTGTGGAAGATGGATTTCATCGCCTGCCCCAGACACGCAGGCAGTAACTTCCATTTTGTCCCATCTATATACCAAGTCAGGGCCAAAGTCCACCCAACACTGCCCATCCCAGAGTGCCGAGTGGCCTGATTCCATTCTCTTACGCCTTGCTCATTGCTTTGTGTGCTTCTGCAGGGGGCTGCCGCTCTCTCTGCGCTCTCTCTGGGCCTCCCCTGGCTGTCCAAAAGCAGTGCCCTCAGCTGAACTCTTTAGGCTGATGTGCTCAGTGTCAGGACAACCTCATGCCGATGTTACTGACCGTCCCTCAGTGCCCGGAGCTGCTGTCTCCTTGAGCCAGTCTCTTCAGACCCTTGTCTTCTCCTCTAGGCCTGTCTATCACCCTTGAGAAGTCCTGCCCCACACTGACCAGCACCTAGCACCTCCCTCTCTTCACCTCATCTGTGCGGCACCACCCGGTCCTGCCTTTTCCTGGACGCCGCTGTCCCCAGGCAGCCCTCTCAGGCTGCTTCCCTGCCTCTGGCCCGGGTTCATCCCGGGGGGGGGGGGCAGGGTCGCTGTCTTCCTCACGCCTTGCTGCTGCCTCCAGACCCATCCGTCTTTTCCTCCCTCATTTACGTGACCAAGAGCTGAGAGCTAATAGCTGCTAAGGCTCACGTTTATTAAGTACCCAAGGGCCCGGCACTCTGCTATGGACCATGGATGATGGCATCTCAGCCTCACCACTACCTCCATGAGGTAGTATAGTTTTTAATCCCTGTTTAGGGGCCGCAGAGGCTCAGGTTCGTTACTCACCTCAGGCCACACAGCTAATTCCATGGGAAAGCCCAGATTCCAGTCCAGTAGTTTGGCTCCAGGGCCTGCACCCTTGGCCATGTTCCACCATTAGGTCCTTTGAAAGCCTGCCCCTGTGGTGCTCCCGCAGTTCACCTGTATCGTCCCGTAGCCCCTCCCTGCCTGCGTCAGCCCCCCAACCCCTGGATGTGCCCTTGCAACCGCCGAAGTCCTCCTCCCCTGGCCAGCAGTCTTCCTTGTCCTCACACTCGGGGGCTCAGACAACCTCAGGAGGGCCATGCAGTCTTTGACCACTCCAGCTTGGCAGCTCCACCACATTTGTCCTTGAACCCACCATCTCTGATATCCTTAATGCAACTAGTCCAGCTCCTACTAGCATCCCTATTTCTGCTTTTTGGTCGTCTTCAACCCAAGCTCCCAGAGTTGCATGTTATTTTCTTACAACATAAATCAGGTCATGTCACTCGGCTTCCCACGCCAGGTGCATGATTTGCACTTGCTTCCTGTCACACACTGTTCCCCTCCTTTAACACTTAAGCCACAGTGGCCTCCCTTCTGTTCCCCAACAGGTGAGCTCTTCCCAGTGTTGACACGTGCAGTTCCCACTTCAGGGATCCCTCCTTCCTGCACTCATCACCTGGCTGATGCCCACTCATCTTTCAGGTCTCAATTTGTTTGAGATTTTTCTTGCTTCCTGAAGTGGCCCTGAATTGCTATAAAGCTTAGAACTGCTTTTGCTGCATCCCAAAGATTTTGGACCATTGTGTTTTCATTTTTCTCCATGTAATTTTTCTAAATATTTATTTTTGAGAGGGGGGCAGGAGTAGAGAGAGAAGGAGTCACAGAATCCAAAGCAGGCTTCAGGCTCTGAGCTGTCAGCATAGAGCCCAATGTGGGGCTTGAACCCATGAACAGTGAGATCATGACCTGAGTCGAAGTTGGACGCTTAACCAACTGAGCCACCCAGACGCCCCTCTCCATGTAATTTTTGATTCCTTCTTTGGGTCCTTAGTTGACCCATTCATTATTTCATAGCAGCCTCCATGTATTTGTGTAGTTTCCGGATGTTTCCTTGTGGTCCATTTCTAGTTTCATAGCAGTGTGGTTGGAAACAATGCATGGTATGACCTCAATCTTTTTGAATTTTTGAGACATGTATGTGTTCTATTCTGGAGAATGTTTCATGTGTACTTGAAAAGAATGTTTATTCTGCTATTTTAAGTGGAATGTTCTGAATATATCTGTTAGATCCACCTGGCCCAATGTGTCATTCAAAGCCACTGTTTCCTTGTTGATTTTCTATTTGGATGATCTGTCTATTGATGTAACTGAGGTATGAACAAGTCCCCTACTATTATTGTATTAATATCGATTACTGCTTTTTTGTTTGTTATTAATTGCTTTATGTATGTGGGTGCTTTCATGTTGGGTGTATAAATATTTACCATTGTTTTACATTCTTGTTGGATTGTCTCCTTCATGATTATTTAGTGTCCTTCTTTGTCTCTTGTTACAGTTTTTGATTTAAAGTCTATTTTGTCAGATGTAAGTATTGCTATCCTGGCTTTCTTTTCACTTCTATTTGTATGATAAATACTCTTCCATCCCTTCACGTTCCATATTCATGTGTCTTTAGATCTGTAACGAGTCTCTTGTAGGCAGCATATAGATGGGTCTTGGTTTTTACCCATTCTGTCACCCTATGTCTTTTAATTGGAGTGTTTAGTCCATTTACATTTAAAGTAATTGTGTATAGGTATGCACTTATTGCCATTTTGTTTCTTGTTTTATGGTTGTTTTTTTTTTTAATTTTTTATGTTTTTTAATTTATTTTTGAGAGACAGAGAGAGACCGTGCGAACAGAGGAGAGTCAGAGAGAGAGGGAGACACAGAATCTGAAGCAGGCTCCAGACACTGAGCTAGCAGTCAGCACAGAGCCCGTTGCAGGGCTTGAACCCATGAACTGTGAGATCATGACCTGAGCTGGAGCAGACGCTTAACTGACTGAGCCACCCAGTCACCCTTTGGTTGTTTTTATAGTTCTTCTCTGTTTCTTCTTGCTCTCTTCTCTCACGGTTTGCTGGCTTTCTTTAGTGATATAGTTGGGTTTCTTCCTCTTTATTTTTTGCATATCTACTGCTGGTTTTTGATTTGTGGTTACCATTAGGGGTTGTATATAATACCTGATGCACATGGTAGTCTAGGTTACATTGATGGTTACTTAAGTTTGAACCCGTTCTTTACTCCTTTCCTGCCTGTGTTTTAGGTATGTGGTGTCATGCTTTACATCCTTTTTTATGTGCCTCCCTGGACTGGTTTTTATAGATCTATTTAATTTTACTGCTTTTGTGCTTCCTACTTTTCTTACTCCTAATTATGGTTTTTCCTTTCCACTCGGAGTCCCCTTTACCATTTCTTGTAGGGCTGTTTTAGTTTAGTGATCATGAGCTCCTTTAACTTTTGTTTTTTATGGGTAACTCTTTATCTATCATTTTTTTCATGTTTATTTATTTTGAGACAGACGGAGAGAGAGGGAGGGAGGGGGGGAGAGAGAGAGAGGGAGAGAGTGAATATGCACACATTCGAGTGGGAGGGGGCAGAGAAGCGAGGCAGAGAGAGAATCCCAAGCAGGCTCTGCAGTGTAAGTGCAGAGTCCAACGTAGGTCTCAATTCCATGAACAGTGAGGTCATGGGTGAGCTGAAATCAAGGGCTGGATGTTCAACTGACTGAGCCACACTGGCTCTTTGCCTGTTGCAGGCAGAATTTGGTCCCTGTGTTGTTACTGGGCCAGTCCGGGGCCTCAGTGGGCTTGCATTGAGTCAGACCAGGCATTTGCCAGAGATGCAATAGCATCGAACTGCAGGGCACTTTCCCTGTGTTGTCCCCTGAGAAACTTTCATTGGTGTGTGGAGCCTGCAGTCAGACCGCTGCTGGGGCCACAGTAGGACTGGTGTGTGTGATCATCTTCCCCTGTCCCCAGGGCAGAAGTCACTTTGGATTGATGCTGGCTTCTGTCAGGGCTGCTTGCACATCGCCAGGCTTGTGGCACTGCTTTGGATGGGCTCTGGCCAAGGGCATATTGTAGGGGAGAGCATCAGAGAAGAATATGGGGCAGGGAGCATGGTGCCAGCAAGGTCCCCACCAGTCCACTGCCGGAGCGTCCCTGCAGGTACTTAGCACTGAGGGGGTGGTCAGGTTATGGGAGGCGAGGGGGATCTGCAGAAGCACACAGGGGCGGGGCACGTGCTGTTAGCAAAGTTTGCCCGTGTCTGCTGTGTGCGGGGACCTGGAGCTGAGGCCTGGCTGAAGGGGGCGTGCCTGCAGGAGAATGTGGAGGGCAGGGCGTGCTGTTAGCAAGATAGGCAGCGGGTTTTGGTGCCCTGCCAGTTCCCACAGGGAGCGGTGGTTTCTGTTGAGGTGCGACGTGCCCACCAGCTCCTTAGTTCCTGGAGGCGTCTCCCAGCCACCACTTCCCTCTATGCTCTGAGATTAGTAATCAAATCTCCCTCTCGTATGTCTCGGGAGTTTTTCAGATTGCTGCTTCTATGCTGTATGTCTGCAGGCTGTTTGTTGTGCTGTCTCTTTAAGGGCAGGGACTCAGTTTCCCAGAGCCAAACTCACTGACTTTTCAAGTTCCAGGTGGTAAGTCCTGCTGATTATAAGAACTTCCTTCCTTGTGTGGTCTCCCCAATGTCCCCTCTCCATGCCCGCGGGTCCCTCTCTCCCCTGGACAGTTTCCCGGGTCCATTTAGCTCCTGACTCCATCTCCACCCTCCTACTCTCTTCAATGAGGCCTCTTCTGTACATTCGCCTGTGGAGAGTCTGTTCTGCCAGATGCTGGGTCATTTTCTAGGTTATTTACATTGAGGTGTTTTCTAGTGGTCCCCGTGGGGCTGGGTGAGCCGAGGATCCTCCTGCTCAGCCATCGTCCCTGGAAACCCTCTCTTAGGCCTCAATTTAAAAGCCACAGACTCCTACCCCACTCTCTTCACACTGCCCCCGTCTGTTATTACACGTGTATTCCTTAGTGTCTGTGGTGGACACTACTGGTCGCCTCCCCCTTCTTAAGAGTACTGTTGTGTTTGTTCAGGTAGCTTTTCCTTCCAGAAGTCCAAGTGCCTCAGGGCTTCCCCTCCTTGGGTTCCACACGGGGCCTGCTTTGTCTGAAGATAATCCCACACGTAGCTGTGCAGTGACGACATGCCCATGATGACAGGGATTGGATGATCGGACATGGGTGACCCAATTTGTATCAGTGAAATAACAGGTGCGGGAGCGGGACTATAACATTAGTTTCTGAACATTACTGCCTTGAGGAAAGGAGCCACAGCCACACAGCCCAGGGCATCCTGGAGAAAGGCCACAGCCCCCTGGGTGGCTCCACTTTGTCACCTGAGCCAATGCATTTTGTTGTTAAGTTAGTTTGAGCTGGGTTTCCTCCTTCTGCAGCAGAAATACGCCTAAGGATCTTTAGTCTCTAACTCCCCCCCCCCCACCCCTGCAGCCCGTCCCCAGTCTCCTCTACTATTACCTCCTTCCTGTCTTCATATCCCTTCCTACCCAGCTTAGGGGCCATGGTTCGGGACTTTAAGTACCCTCACCCATAACTTTGCACTCTCACGGCTGTCTTTTGTTGCAAATATTTTCTATTCCGTAGGTTACCTTTTCACTCTGTTGATTGTGTGCTTTGAAGCAGTTTTCAGATTTGATGCAGTCCAATTTACCTATTTTTTTCTCTTGTTGCCTGTGCTTTTGGTGTCCTATCCAAGAAATCATCACCAAATTGGATGTCATGAAGCATTCTTCCATGCTTTCTTGTAACATTTTTACATTTTATGTCTTACGTTTAGGTATGTGATCCATTCCGTTAAATTTTGTATATGGAAAGTTTCCACATTTCCACTCTTGGCTTCTGGCCCCAAATGTGTCTTTCCTTCCCTTCCCCAAGAAACATCTGCCCCCTCCCCCCAGCCATGAAAAAAGGCCATTAGAATGTAAGAAACGAATGCAAAAATTTATATTTTATTTGAATTCAAAAAATTTAAAATTGCTTTCAAATTCAGGAAAGTACCATAATGCAGGACCCCAGGGGAAGCCTCATATACAGAGACAGATAAATTAAATGTATATACTGCAGACAAGCCAAGAAGGTGTGTAGATTACATATTTACAGTCCTGGATGTTTTCTGAAAACCATATTTATACATTTTATTACATTTACAAAAAAGGCTTCCACTACCGTTTACCTACAATAATGAAAAAAAAATGTACACCTTTTTTTTTGGTACTGTACAAACTTTGTATAATAAAAATATATCTCTGTACAAAAGATTTTTTTTGTCTGTTTTTGTTTTACTTTTTTTTTTCCTCATGGGATGGTGGTGGGTGGATGGTGTGGATGGTGAGTGAGGGGCCTGTCTGCCCCGGTTCCTTCCGGGTCTCCGGAGGCGGCGCGGAAATGCCGGAGGTGGGAATCGGTAACACCGCAGAGTGCTGGGCGCCCCCTGGCACGTGCTCCTCGGGCCTCTCCCGGGACACAGGGGAGGGGCGGAGGCAGGGCTGGAGGAGGAGTCCACTGGCGGGTTGGGTAGAAGTGATAGAAGGAAGGAAGGGGGCAGCCAAAGAACTTCCTGCATTTGTTTCCGGGAAAGAGAGAGATGAGTGCGTGAGTGTGTGTGGCTGGGTTGGCCCTGTCCAGCCAAGCCCAGGGACGCTGTGACCCAGAGCGGGTGTGGGTGGCATGGGGCTCCCGCCATTGCTGGAAAGGGACGCCTCTAGCTGTACTCCGGCCCCTCTTACCGTGAGGCGAATCGTCTGATGGATTTAAGCACAGGCGTCCCTGCCACCCGTTCCCTTCCATTTCGGTGTTATTTCAGTGTGTGATATGAACGTCTCAGGCCAGCATGTCATGCATGCACAGGTGCTCAAGCCCATGGGGACCTTCCCGAGGACAGAGAACATGGCTCTAAATGCCACAGTTTGATTCCTAAACTTGCTAGTGTCCCAACATTACTTATATGGAATTCAATGAAGACCCAAGCACAGTGGAACTCAAAATTAATCAAGTCTGCGTGCAAGGAGCTGGAGAGAATGTGACTTTCATTCATTCCATTCTTCCGGGTCAGGAGCTCCCAGGTCTTCTGTCTGCTGTAGCGAGAGGCTGCTGGGAGCCAAGGGGGCAGCACCAGCTCCAGGAGGCCTGGCTGCTGGTCCCTTTCCCTGATGCTGCCCAGAAGGAGACTGAGGAGCCCAGACGGGACACACAGGTCCTCTGCCCGGCCCCCCAGCCCCGGCCACAGTTCTACCATAGAGAGTCACCTGCTCCTCCCTGGATTTGGTGCCCCTTTAGACCTGGGTTTCTGGCAGCTGGTGTAGTGGACTTTGGAGTCAGAGCCACCCGGGTGAGCATCCTGACCCCACACTTACTGTGTGGCTTACATCTCTTCAACCTTTCCGGGCTTCTGTTTTCTCATTTCTGAAACAGGAATAACGATTCCTAGATTTCGGGTTGCTGTAAGGTCTGGAAATGATACACCTAAATTGTCAGGCACAGAGAAGAAACTCCACACGTGGCAGCCATGATTTTTTGGACACTGGGACAGGCCTGCTCTCCTGTGTCAGCGCCTTCCTGATGCTGCCGACTTGGCGTCTCCGTCTGGGCCACAGCCTCGCTTCACTTCTCTTTGTCAGTTGACAGCCAGACTTGACCTTGGACTCAGGGCCAGATTCCTGCTGTACTTCCCCCAACGCTCCCTTCTTCCCCAGTGCTGCCCAGGACCCAGAATGACTTTTTAACTCACTGGGTTTAGAACTCAATAAAATTCTGTTGGAAAAAATAAACTGATTTCCAAAGTACTTCTTAAGATGTTTCTCTGCCCTTGGGGTGATCCTTGCTGTCACTCTGCAGAGGAGAACGTCCGTTTGCAGACGGCTGGCTTCTACACACCGCCCACCTGCAACACCTTCGCCTCGTCCTCACACACAGGGCGGGCGGGGCGTGCGCCCTCCTCTTCACGTCTTCTCTGTGTCTGTGGGGAGCAGGCCGCGGGGCATCCTCACACACATTTCTCTCGTTTTAAGCTTCCACGGTCTCTTCCACAGGACTCAAACGAAGGAGAGGCGTGTGTGTCTGTCTGTGGTCAGGCCCATCCACACACGTGCACAAGATGCTTTGCGGTTTTAAATCCATGAGCTTCCCGCGTCCGTCCACAGCCCCTCTTCCTGTGCTGCCCCAAAGTCGGGGCCCAGGGGGAGCCTTTTCTCGGGTGGCGGGTGCAGGTGGTGGCGGGGCGAGGGCCCAAGTCCCAGCAGCAGCAGACACAGGCAGA
The DNA here is from genome assembly GCA_004023845.1 of Helogale parvula. Taxonomy (NCBI): domain Eukaryota; kingdom Metazoa; phylum Chordata; class Mammalia; order Carnivora; family Herpestidae; genus Helogale; species Helogale parvula. The sequence goes on from PJEM01015524.1 coordinate 14,615, forward strand.
GAGACAGACGAAGATGGGCACCGGGCACTGTGCTCAGGGGGCTTACTGCCTGTCCCCTGGAGAACTGGGGACAGACGGATGGCGCCAGGGATTGTAAACAAAAGAGGCGGGTGGGGTGAGGTGGGAGAGGAAGCAGGGGAGAGTAAAGAGGCAAAGCAAAGAGGAATGAAGGGGGAAGAAGTAAATTAGTTGCCTTGACCCTGAATCTTCCCAAACCAAGGGTGGGTGTAGGTGGGGAATACACACAGCAGAACGTACATTTTCCCAGGATTGTCTTTCCCTGGAGGTATCGACCTACCCATTAGGCACAGGAGACCCAGTGCCTTAGGGGCCACCACACTTTTAAGGGCCCAGGAAAATGGTTTTCAAAATTTGATTCTTTCAAAATCGGAATAATAATAACAGTCCTGTAATAACCAGTCCAGACTGGGTTATATTCATCTTTGTAACATAGTCGTAAAGTATCATGTTTAACATATATTTTTTTAATGGAGGAAAAGGATCCATGAAAGCCACTGCACAGCCCTGCCCTCTGCCCCCTGCCTCACCGACCGCACAGGCCTCCATGAGTTTCCTATTTCGGGTTCTTATTTTAATTTCAGCTGTTCTTTTAGGTATTAGTTACTCATTCTAAAGATAGGTGTGTGTGTTCACGTGATTTTTCACACGTCACCTCCATGAACCCAGAGAGGCTGTCTCTGTTTTCACGGTGCTCCCGCGCTGGGCAGGGCAAGGCGGGCCCCGCGCCGGAAGAGCCCCGCTAGAGCGCTGTGAGCTGGGCGGGATATTCCGAGGCCCTGAATGCTGACGATTGGCGATGCTGAGGGCTGCTTAACTCGGAGCCACTAACTGCACATGACCCAGAGGTGACACATTGTCGCGGGGACCCAGCGGAGCTGGAGATAGGGAGCTGGGGTTGGGGCCTGGGGGTATGCAGGTCAGAGGGCATTCTGGTTTCTTTTTCATACTGTTCAGTAATTCAGCAACGCGAAGTTCAGTGTCATTACTGATCACTGGTGAGGCCTGATTTATGTCATCAGAGGGGATTTTACGTTTTCTTTTTTGCTTTCTATTTGTATGAGTTCTGAGTAGGAAAAAGTACATGGGTCATAGACATGAAATCTCAGAACTAATTCTGGAATTCTGGAATAATTGCTCTTCCCTCTTTAAATGTTTGTTTCCGATGGATGTAAATGATGCAGGAAACTCAGTACTTTAGTTATTTGTATTCAACAGTTGCCTTTATATATTCGGAAAAGAATTTTTATCTCACGTATAAATATTCTCAATACCTACGATTTTAAGCTTAGACTTAAGCAAGAGAAATAATCTAGAGGAGAAAGTAGACTCATAGAAGGGAGGGGAGAATTGGAGCCAGCAGGGATTATTATGTCAGCCCATTTGTTATGCTCTAGGTGACGGTTAATTTGATATGTCAACTTGCCAAGACTCTGGTCAAACACTAGTTGTTTGGTCAAACACCAGTCTAAATGTTGCTGCAAAGGAATTTTTTAGGTGTGTTAACATTTAAATCAGTAGACTTTGAGTAAAGCAGATTACACACCCCATGGAGGTGGGCCTCGCCCAATCAGTTGAAGGTCCCAGCAGAAAAGACTGAGGTCCCTGAAGAGAAAGGAATTCTGCCTCCACGTGACCCTTGGATCAAGATTAAATCAACTCCTGATGGAATTTCCAGCCTGCAGACCTGCCCTGTGGACTTGCAGACTTGCCAGCCCCACGATCATGTGAACCAATTCCTTCAACTAAACCTCTCCCTCTTACTCTCTCTATGTATATATACACTATATATGCATCTACATATGGATATCTCTATATGTGTAGATATACGTATACATACATCGTCCTATATGGATATAGATATTTAGCAGTTTATATGCATATGAACATATATGTGTATCTATATCTACATCTACACACAGACAGATATGTTTATCTTGGATATGCATTATGTATATATACATACATCTACCTCTCCCTCCAGAGACCCCTCACTAATACATTCTACTTGGATATTTTGCCCAGCCCACTGGCTAAGAGCACAGTCTCTGGAGTCCGCTTGCCTGGGGCTGGATTCTGACCCTGCTCCTTAATAGGCGTGTGGCCTTGGTCAAATGAATCTTTCCTACCTCGTCTTCCCATCTAATGGGAACAACGACAGGCGAAGGGAAGCGCCTCGCTCAGTGCCGGGCGCACCGCTACCCTTCCGGGCATAGGCCCCCTCCCCTGGACACAGGTGTGTCTGCGCGCGCATGCCCACCACGCGTCCGCCTCCCACACCCCTCTCACCGGCTGCCGGAGGCGGGGCTCTCGGTGGCGGCGGCGGTGGCAGCCAGGCCTGGTGGCTATACTGCTGTACACACGGTACTGACTGTGAACTCCGCCTCGGTGGCCATGATGTCTGTGGGCTGGATGTTGCGGTCGTACATGGGGTTCTCGAATGTGGCCCGAACGTTTGTGTTCTCGTGGCCGGCATAGCCATTGAACGGAACTTTGGGTCTTCTCCTGGGAATAAGAGAGAAAGACTGAGTGACCAAAACATAAAAAAAGAGAGAGGCTCTGGGATCTGAAGAGGGGGAGGGAGGGAATAGGAGGTTCTGCCTTCCTTTCCCAAGGTGACAGCTCTCCTGAGCCAGGAGGCTGTGGGTGGGCTGGGGCGGGGGATGGGCCCCCACCCCCAAGCCTGCCGTCCTCCACTGTACCTGTGCTTGTAGAGATACAGCACGAAGCCTGCAATGATGAGGGCGACAAAAGGCACCAGGATTGCGGCTGCCACCGAGCTGCTGTTGGAAGCAAAGTGGCGGCCGATGGACTCGGGGTCGGACTCCAGCAGCCTGAGGTCTGCAAAGTCCCAGAGCATAAACCTCAGCTCACAGACACAGGATCTGAGGGGACAGCCCCAGTGGGAGGTGTGGCTGTGGCTAGGGATGTCACCTCCTGCAGCTGCTTTCCCCCCAGGCTTGGGCATAACCCTCCCCCACCCCAGAGGACTCCCCAGGCCAGCCAGTCAGGTCGAATGCAAACAGCCCATCAGTCCTGTAGGAGTTGATCTGCGGGAGAACCTAAAGCCATGTGGCAGGATAAAATCTAACAAGGGTGTCGCCCTTCAGAAGTTTCAAAATGTCTTTTGGGCACTGGAACCTTTTATCAGATAAAAGCTTACGAGGAAGCCACAATACAAAACAGGCGAGGGCAAACTGCTCTGGTGGCGGGGAGACAGGAGGTGCCGGATATCCTGGGGGCCGTCTCCCCTCCTCTGCTCTGGCCCTCCTGGCACAAGGCTGGGAACAAGGCTGGGAGGGCTCGGGAGACCACAGGGAGGCAACACTGCCCCCGCTAAGTGGCTCCAAGAGGGGACAGATCTGTGTCAGGAGACAGGGAGTCAGCGGTGAGGGCAGAATCTGGTGTGTGGGCTGAGGGGCCAGGGGACTGGCTTGAGGTCTGCCTTATGGAGGAGGGAGAGGTCTTACTCCACGCTGCTCACAAGGGGGCGCTAAGAACACCTGTGAGGCAGGAGCAGGGTGGAGTGGGAACCACAGGGAAGCAGATTTCTGCCTAAGATAAGGAGAAGCTTGGGGAAGGTCAGAGCTGTGAGAAAATGCAGGCAGGGCCCCTGGGAATGGTGGGTGTCAGTACTCGGGTGTGTGGAGCGGGCTCTTGAGCTCCCATGACTGCCTCCTGTCTCCCCCTCCTGCCACTTTCGAGAAGCCAGGTGACTCTGACTAGAGTCTGAGGCTCTGGCCGGGAGGCTCTGGGTCAAGGCCAGTGAGGAAGTGAGGGCACTGGATGCCAATGACGTGTAGCGGGCAGGGTAAAGATGCCAGGAAGAACTACCTTCGGGACTGCTCGGGCAATGTGAGTAAAGGTACCCCTGAGAACCCTACGTCTGCTTGTTTTAGGGGTGCCTGGCTGATGCCCGAGGGCTGGCCGGCGGGCGTTGCTGACGACTGTATCTGAGACCCGCCGTCCCATGAGCTGGGGGTCTCAACTTTAGGGTGGCCATGACACTGTTTGGCAAAGACTGAGCATATTTTGTATATGTTTTTGTTTCTGGGAACAGATTCCACAGCCTTTATCAGAATCTCAAAGGTGGCCATGACCCCCAAATGGTTAAGGACCGCTGGGCTGCTGAATTTCATCCTCTACCCTTCCCCCCAGTACTCAGGGGTCTCCCCTGCCCCAGGAGCACACCCTTCCAGGGGACAAATGCTAGTTACCAAGTCTTTGAAAGCCGAACTGCCCAAAGCCTTGGCCCTTGACGGAGCCTTGGTAGATGAAGGTGCCTCCGGGGGACTCTGAGGAGACCTGTGAGGGTGAGCGCAGAGGTGGTGAGAGGGGGACATGCCAGCGGAGCCCAACACCCTCACCGCGCGGTCACACACTCTGCTGTCGCCCTCAGATGTGACTGTAGGAGGTGGGAGGCTCTGGATTGTCTCCTGGTCGAATCGCTTCATCGGTGTGGGCCTCTCATTTGTGACAATAGTACCTCTGTGTAGGGTGGCCGTGAGGACGGCGTGAGTTCATGCAGAGAAGGCGCTTAGAACACTCCAGGGTCTGGATAACCGCTGTTACCACTGTCATGAAAATGGACTGTCAAGAGCCCATGGGACCCCGAGCTGTGATTAAAACGTGCCCAGCAGACTTAACGGACTTTGGAAGGTTCATCACTGTTTGAATAGCTACTAATTTGACGGGTCGTTGGGGATGTGGGTCCTCTTGGCTCCCTCTCCCACTGTGCAGACATGCAGACATGAAGCCCGTGTGCCGCTCAGTTGCGGGCGTGCTTTGAAGGTGCTTGGCTACTGCGTGCCTCCCAGCTCCTGCTCCACCCCCAGGGTGGAGGCCTCCGTCCACTGTGCTCTAGGCAGACGGCCGCACAGCACCCCAAACCACGGAAGTAGGCCTGCTGGTTGGCTGTTGTCCTAAGCAGCTCCAGCGGCTTGGCCCTCCACAGCTCCATCGCTACGAGCCCCTGGCCTGCACTCCTAGCTTTGACCCTTGTTCTCTCATCCCTGGCGACCCTCCAGCATGGTGGAGTCTGTTGTTCTAGCACAGCTTTTGGACGACTGCTATTGAAGCAGCCGGGTCTTGGCTACGCAAGGGGGTGTCCAAGCGGGGGCGGAGCATAGGACACTCTTAAGAATACCAAGGAACTAATCGGATGTACCAGCCCTTGGGGGAAGCCACTTGCTTATCTTTATGTGTTTAAGTAAGCTCTATGCCCAGCATGGGGCTTGAACTCACAACCCTGAGATCAAGAGTCTCATGCTCTACTGACTGAGCCAGCCAGGTGCCTCTCTCCTTATGTATTTGTAAAGCAAGGTCAGGAAAGCCACAGTCATCCACCTGCTGTCTTGTTCCTGAGGATGCACCCTGACTCCTCAGCTCTCTGCTACTCTGGCCTCCGCGACCTCTCCCTCCTTCCCAGCCTTCCATTTCCAGCATCAAAGATCTAAGACAGGGAAGCCAAGGGTGTGATACGTGACATGATGCTCAACTCCCCTCCTGTGAAATTGGAAGAGGAGCATCACTGAGGAGCTGCCTTAAGAATGCCCTAGAACGTGTTAAGTCTTCCCCACAAGGGAAGGCAAGAAAGCCGGATCTCCTCTTCTGTCTTGGTCTCTCTAGCTATGCTAAATATTCTGTAACCCACATCCTCAAATATGAGTGGATATTTGAGGTGTCACCGGGGACCCACCGCCTTTTCCCACATCCCAGCACCACGTCATTACCTCCAGTTTGCTTAATTCACTCCTACACCGCTGACCTCTAGGTCCTTGCTTTGTGCTCTAACATTAGAACCTACTCCATATCACTCAGACATGCTGGCCCTCTGGACACTCAGCCCTCTGGCCTCTTTATCTCTATCCGTACCCACTTGATGAGCAGATGAATGCTGGAAGCTGTGTCTGAACTCCCGAAGTTGAGAAAATCTCCTTGTGAGGTAAGGCTGGTTTGCAAGGCCTCTTGCTGTCAGATGGCGGCCAGAGTCTACCCCCACTCAATTATTTTTGCTTGAGCACCAGCCCCCAAGGCGCCTGGTTGACTGGTATCAGGAGTGACTTGTCCTCTTATGCTAAAAATATGCGAATTGTACCTTGTGAAGGCACTTATTATAGGAGTTTCTTCTTTGTGATTATAGGAGCAAATACACAGGAGAAACCCGTTTTTCTTCCCCTCCAGAAAACAGGCAATTGACGACCCCTGCTCACAAAGAACTAACTCTTGTCTTTGCTATGCTAAAGACATTGCCTTGTATTTGAATGCTAAAGATTCCTTCCTTCCCCACGTGGTAAGCTTCTAGTTACCTACATCAATCACTATTGACAAAGATTATGCATGAGTCTTTTACCAATCTATGTTCTGGGAAATTTTTACATAGCAAAGAATTTGTCATCAGAAATCATTGTCTAAGGCAATTGCCACTTCTCTTTTGTACCCCATACATTTTTCAATAAATAAAGCTGACTCTCTGGTCAGTGCAGAGGTGCCTGCCTGGTGAGCAGAGATGCCTGCATGGTGATCAGAAAGAAACCTGAGGTTCTCTCATTCTCTCATTCCCTTTTGCCCACATCGTCCATCCTTCAGGGAGCCCTGGACCTGCTGGAGCTGGACTCCAGCAGGCAAGGACTCCCTTGCTCCCAGTCCTGGCCCCAAAGAAAACCCCCCAAGTTTCCATGTTGGTCCTACGAGTTTCTCATCTCCCCCATTCCCTGCCAGGGATCTGGGAATCGGGGATGGAGCAAGGGCACAAGGAGGGCAACGACTGAGATTTCGCTGAACTTACATGCCCATCTAAAGCCCAGTGGTCATCTTTGAACTTATTCGCAAAGATCTCCACAGGTCCTGTGATCTGGTAAACTTGGAGCAGGAGATGGAAATCTTCTTTCTTGTAAATTCCTGGGAAAAGAAAGTTCAGAGGGTAGAGTAAAGATCTGGAAAAATCCCAAAACCCACATTTGTGGGCATGTGGATGTGAATGTCCTGGTGGGATTTCACATGTAGATGCTGACATAAACATTCCATACATAACCATAAGTAGGTAAGTACAGTGCTGCTCGTGAGTTTGTGTGGGCTGAATGTGAGGATGTGCAAGAATGTGTGTATGTGTGTTACAGGACTAAATCATTGGCTTGTGATCATGACCCTGTGAATGCATGCACATGTCAGAATAAAGTGAGTATGAGTTTGCATACGTTAATGTGTCAGTTAACACATGAGTATGTTTTACAATTCGGTGGGTGTGGGAATGCAGGAGGCACGTGCATGGGATTATGTGCACATCTTTCTGACTACGTCTTAGAGCAAATGAGTGAACCTGATTGTCCAGCTGTGTTGGTGTGTGCACGCATGAATGGGCAGATATGATTGTATGTGGGCTGTATATAAATGTGTGTTTTCATTTGCTCATGCATGCCTTTATCTCTACGTTTGTTTTCTGAGAGTTAGTTTTTTGATGATAGAAAGATAGAATATGGGGGAAATTCTGGAAAATGAGGAGATGCAGGAAGAAAATAAAACTCATTCCTGATATCACTAAGAAACTGCCACTGTTTGCATTTTGGTGTAATTACTTCCAATTTTCTTTCTTGTGAATATAATTTTTCCTTTAAAAACTGGAGTCACATTTTATATGCACCACGATGGGTCCATTTTCCCCCAAACTGGCAAACTATTTGATCTATCAGATATCTTATAATTACTATGTCCATTTCATTATTTTTGGACAATTTTCTCTTTCCAGTTTTGATGTAAAACAAATCGCCCTGTTACATGAACGTGCTTTATTCATACATGTTTGACTCCCTCCATACCTATTTTTTATGATAAAAATTCTTAGAAACATAATTAATGGGTTCACTAATTTTCAAAGATCTTGACACAAATTGCCAAACTATTTTTTAGAACTGCACTGTTTCATACTTTAGCCATCACTGCATCAGTGTCTTCACCTGACCTTGACCAGCACTAAAGTTTATCTATCACTTAAAAAAGTAGGAAATGATATTTTGTGTTTGATTTAAGTTTTTTGATTATTGCTGAACAGTGTATTTTCTTTTGTTTATTATGGCTTCTGGGAATTCTCTGTCCCTATTTTTGGTTCTGTTTTAGGGATATTAGTCTCTTTCCTCTTTAGTTAGGAGTCCTTTTATGTTCAAGTTATTAATGTTTGTTATGTAACCACTTCATTTTAGTCCCTGGTGGTTTTATCATGCAAACAAAGATGAATAGACACATTATCTGCCCCTCCCCTCCAGACAAGTCCCCACAGGACAGGAGGACGGGATGACAGTAGACTTATCCTTGCAGAGGACGTGGACCTGCCACACCCAGGCATTCAAGGGGGTGGCCTGCTCCTTACCAGCCAAGTGCACCTCCACGCCACTGTGGTCGATCATGGTGGCGTTGACCTTGCTGTTGACAGCCTGGAAGCCCGTCACTCTGAGCATGGCCGGCTGCTTCTTCCCCTGGTACTCATAGGCCCCTTTCCATAGAGAATTCTTGGCAAAAACATCCCCAGGCACTAGAGGAATTGAGGAGCAGATATGAGAGGGACTTGCATGTGCGTTGGTAGGATTGTGGCCACCTGATGGCTGATCCCAGTTCACTCACTGAGATTATTTTTCCCGACACCTAACACGGAGGAAGATGGTGGAGTGCTCTGGCCCTCTTGTGAACCAAAATGGAACTAGAGCTGAATATGATATTAAATCTAGTTTCCTTCTTGTATAACACACTAATGTGGTACATAAAAGTATTAAGATCGAAAAAGGATAGGAGAGTCTATAATAGTTTTGCATTAGTCGGGCCACACCTGTAGTTATGTGCCATTCTGGACATCACACTTCGAAAGATACGATACCTGTATTAAAAATGTAACCATTTCCAGGAAGCTCCCTGGGCAGGACTTGGGTCTTTGTGTCTGTATGATCACACACTGGCCAGTGCTGTGCTGGGTGGGGGTGGGCTTGTGGTAATCAATGGCTCCAAAGGTTGAAGCTCTGGATGTATTTCTGGAAGGCTTGGGCTCTCTCTTCTGGACGAGGTTTCTGTTTCCTTCAGGCTCACTTCCTCCTGAAGGAAGTCTGCCTGGGGTTGGGGACATCTGTTTGGCTCTGTAGACAGTTTTCATACTGTTTCATTGAGTACTTGGAAAGTCATGTGCATGTTTCTGGGTAACTAGGTGAAGGAAGCCAGTGTCTTGAGCCAAAGATCTGCACCATACCTACCGGAGGCCTGGGTGAGCGGTGGCTCCCGGGCAGTGTTGACTGGTCTCCCACTGGGCCGCACCTCTGCTGGGGAAAGAGAATGGAGGAAAATAGGTTCAGCCTCTGGTCCCCAATTTATTGGAAAATAATGGCCACCTCTCTGACATTAGGTCAATGGGTTCTTTGAGATCTTGCTTTGGACTTATCCTCTTGAGACTGGGAGTGGATACTTTGATGGTTTGGTGATGTTATGGGCCCCTCTCAGAATAATAAAACAAAGTTAAAAGGAAATCCATTTCAGCAAGTATAGTCATTGAAATATTAAACAAAGAATTAGGATGCAGGTAGATATGTGATTCTTTGTTATTGCATTAAATAACAGGATCTAGCAGTAGGTCCAGTCACTACCATAATCTTGAAGTAGTCAGGAACATACACAATATTTCATGGTATCAGTAATAATTGTAATATAATATGAAAATCTCTGCAACTTTTATGGGTGACAAAGTTACAGGTGTTGTAAACACTATTATGGGGTTTTGTCTCCATTCCAAATTGAAGGAAATGCTATATTTCAGTAAAGGGTAAAGGAAGATAAAGTTATTTTCCTACCCTAGTACATAGATCTGCCGAATACCCTTATTGATGGACCCTAGCTTGACAAACCCTGTCCTGGACTCTACTTTCCTCCAAGATGCCTGGCAAAAAGGAGGACCTCCCACCAATCAAAAGTGAGGTCCTTGAGCATTGGTGGGGGTTTCAGTGGGGTGCTTCCCTCCTTTGGGGGGATGATGTTAAGACTAAGAAACTCTCAATAGCTGCTCTGTCGTGCACTGTGAACTGCAATTCCCAGCCCTTCTTTCCCAACATCCACACCAGCATCTCCCTCAACCTATGAGATGCTCGAGGAGGAGCATGAGGTGGCTTGGGGTGCCCCCGGGCTTGGATGCCATAGCGACCACCATGGTCAACATTCACAGCAAAACACTTGTGCCCGATCACATCATCTGGTCCTTGTTCAACACGTATTTCTGAACCTGTGCTGCCTGGGCTTCCTGGCATTCACCTCCTCTGTGAAGCCTAGGGACTGGAAGATGGTGGGTGATGTGACAGAGGCCCAGGCCTATGTCTCTCCTGCCAAGGGCCTGAACATCCGGGCCCTGGTCTTGGGTCTCCTTCTGATCATCATGTTCACCATTGTTTTTGCCACCGGCTCACTGATGATTCTCCAAGCAATTTCAGAGGTCAGAAAAGGTTATGGAGGCTACTAGTAGCTGCTCATGGCCTGAAACTGTCACCCCTTTCACAGCAGTTTATATACATATCAGTCTACACCTGGATTCAATAAAGCATGTGTATATGGGGGAAATAAAAGACTGAGAAGCCCTCACAGGCAAAGGCACAGGCAAAGGCAGAGGCTTTGGGCCTGAGTCAGACAGTCTAGGTTTAGGTACCAGCAATGCTACTTAATAATGGGTGATCTTGACTAGTTAGTTTACCACTCAGAGTCTCTCCTCACTGGAAACATGGGCAAGTACTGAAACATACAGGTGTATGCTGAATAAATGAGGTCACAGTCAGCCAATGTTAATGTCTTCCCTTCTTAGGCACAGAAACAACAGAAATATCTGTCTTGTCACCAAGGAAGGGCAGACTCTCCCTACTATCTCCTTTAGGAGGCTAGGATTTTAGCATAATCTTCTGATTCTGGAGGGCATTTTATGTTTGTGTATACAGAAGACTGTGGAGAAATTTTCCACAGTAACTTGGTGAAAGCATATTTATGAAGCCTTTATCATCTTAGGTTTTATAAGATGAGGGAGTAAGAGGGAGAAAGCATTTTGTGGGCCAGGAGCTGTGCTAGGCCATGTTTTTCATGTTATGTCATTTACTCCTGCTCTCAAAATTGTGAGGTAGAGGAGTGCTTGGGTGGCTCAGTCAGTTAAGTGTCCAACTTTTGATTTTGGCTCAGATTATGATCTCACAGTTGTTGAGATTGAGCCCTGTGTCTGGCTCTGCACTGACAGTGCTTGGAATTCTCTCTCTTCATTTCTCTTTGTCCCTACTCTGTTCATGTTCTCTCTTGAAATAAATAAATAAACATGAAAAGAAATTTAATTAAAAAAAACCCTGTGAAGTAGAGTTTATTGTCTCCATTTTATAGACGAGAAACTCATTAAGAGGCAGAGAGGTGAAGAGGCTTGACCAAGATCACACAGTAAGGGATTGAGGTAAAATTCAACTGCATCTAAAGCATTTCCTATTTTTATATACAAGTATATAGTAGCATCAAAAACAGTAAAATACTTAAGAATAAATGTAACCAAGGAAGTGCAAGACTTGTATGCTGAAAATGAAAACCATCATTAGAAGAAATTAAAGATTTAAATAAATAGGAAGACATCCCATGTTCATGGATTGGAAGACTTAATATAGTTCACATTCCCCAAACTGACCCACAGATTTACCACAATCCCTGTCAAAATCTCTTGCAGAATTCCAAAATCCAATCCTCAAATTCATATAGAAATAAAAGGGGCTCAGAAGAGCCAAAACAATCCTGAAAAAGAAGTACAAAAGGGAAGATGTACACTTCTCAATTTCAAAATTTATTTAAAAGCTATTGTAATCAGACCTACAGTAATGTCATAGAGGCAGTTATGCAGATCTATGGATAAAATGGAGGATCCAGATATAAGCTTTGATAAGGGTGCCAAGACAATTCAATGAAGTACAGCGAAGAATAGTTTGTCTGATAAATGGTGCTGGGATAACTGGATATCCACATGCCAAAGAATGAATTTGGACCCCAAACAGCACCACCCCCACGAAACCCCCACAAAATAAGCCTAAATGCAAGAGTTAATTATAAACCTCTTAGAAGAAAAAGTAGGCATAAGATTTCATGACCTTGGATTGGGCAATGGTTTCTTAGATATGATGTGAAAACATAAACAAGCAAAGAAAATATAGATAGATTGAAGTTCACTAAAATTAAAAACTTTTGTGTTCAAAAGAATGTCAAAAGAACGTAAAAAAATCCAAACTCATTACATTGTATTGATTACATACGTACAGTTTAATATACCAATTATATCTCAATTAGGCTATAAAAATACCTCCCATATTTGGAAAAAAAGAAAAACAACAATGTAACCCAGGACTAACGTGGAGCATAAAACTGACAGTCTAATTTCATTTTAGGTGAGGAGTGAAATAAAGGAGAAAGTACTGTAAATTTAACAAAAAATAAAGAAAGTGAAAGACAACTCATAAAATGGGAGAAAATATGTGTGAATCTTATATCTGATAAGGGTTTTATATTCTATATATATAAAGAACTCTTGAGGAGACTCCAGACCAAGATGGTGACAGAGGAGGCTCCCGAATTCCCCCCTCCCATGAAAACACTGAATGTATGGCTACACATGGTTCAACAGTAAGAGTTCAAGTAGAAGAAAAGATCTAAACATAAAAACATACATGTATAAAGCTCCCTGATAAATAAATACTTACATTCAGAATACTCTAGTATTCTGATTGTGGTGGGTAAATCAGACATAACACTAGTATAAAGGTTAAAAGACAAAAGTTAAAAATAACTATAGCTGCAATAATTTGTTAATGAATACGTGATATAAAAATGTCAATTGTGATATCAAAAACAAAATGTAGGAAGGGAGTGTACCAATGTAGAGCTTTTGTACGCACTCAAAGTTAAGTTGTTATTTTCTTTAGAAAGACTGCTCTAATTATAAGATGTTTTATGTAAGCCTCACAGTAAACACACAAAAAAACCTATAGTTGATATACAAAAGGTAAAGAGAACGGAATCAAGCATACTACTATAGAAACTCATAAAATTCCAAAGGAAGAGAGTGAGAAAATAAGAAAGGAATGACAAAGCAGCCAGAAAAAAATTTTAAAAATGGCAATAGGAAGTTCATACTTATTAAAAAATTACTTAATTTTTTATAATTAAAAATTTTTTAATTATTTATTTTTGAGAGCAAGAGAGAGAGAGAGAGACAGAGTGTGAGTGTGGGCAGAGGCAGAGAGAGAGAGAGAGGGAGAGACAGACTCCAAAGCAGTCTCCAGGTCTGAGCTGTCAGCATAGAGCCTGACATGGGGCTCGAACTCATGAACCATGAGATCATGGCCTGAACTGAAGTTGGATGCTTAACCAACTGAGCCACCCAGGTGCCCCTATAATTTTTTCAATGTTTATTTATTTTTGAGAAAGATTGAGAATGCAAGCAGGGGAGGGGCAGTGAGAGAGGGAGACACAGAATCTGAAGCAGGCTCCAGGCTCATGTGGGGCTCAAACTTATGAACTGTGAGATTATGACCTGAGCTGAAATTGGATGCTTAATCAACTGAGCCATCCAGGAGTCCTGCAAATTTACTTTAAATGTAAATGGACTAAATTCTCCAATCCAAAGACAGGGAGTGGCTGAGTGGACAAAGCAAAACAAAACAAAAATCAAACAAAAACTCTTGACCCAGCTATATGCTTCCTATAAGGGACTGACTTTTAAGGACACATAGCTGAAGTGAAGTGAAGGAAAAAGATAATCCATGCAAATGGAAACCAACAGAGAGTGGGGGAAGCAATATTTATATCAGACAAAATAGACTTTAAGCCAAACACTGTAACAAGAGACAAAGAAGCTCACTGAATAATGATAAAGGGTTAATTCATCATGAGGATATAACAGTTGTAAATATTTATGCACCCAACATCAAGACATCTAAATATATAAAGCAAATATTAACAAATCTGTGGGGAGAAATAGACAGCAACACAATAGCAGTAGAGGAGTTCAATACCTCATTTTCAACAACAGATAGATCATCCAGACAGTAAATCAGTAAGAAAACGCTGGACCTAAACTACACAGGAGATCAATTGGACCTAATGGACATTTACAGGACATTCCATCCACCAGCAGTCAAATACACATTCTTCTCAAGTACACAGGGAACATTCTCCAGGATAGATCATATGTTAGGCTACAAAATAATTCTTAATAAATTTAAGAGGATAGAGATCACATCAAGCATCATTTCTGACCACAAAGATATAAAACTGTGACCAAATATAAGAAAAACTGGAAAATTCACAAAATATGTGGAGATTATATACCATGCTCCTGAGCAACCAATGGATTGAAGAAGAAAATCAAAAGGAAAATACAAAAATATCTTGAGACAAATGATAATGGGGACAGAATTCTGTCTGGCAAGATGAGAAAGTTCTGGAGATGGATGTGGTGACGGTTGCACAGTATGGTAAATGCATTTAATGCCACTGAGCTGCGCACTTAAAAATGGGTCATATGGTAAATTTTATATTATGCGTATATTATCACAATAAAAAATGTACTCTAGAAGAGCTCACTGCCATATATGGAAAACAAGTATTACTTTTCGTAAGTGAAATATGTACAATTAATACAGTGAAAATACAAGAATGATACTACATCCTGGCCCTGATAAAGGCGGTGGCCCTGACATTTTCTCTGAGGGGCAGAACTGCAAAGTACTTAGATCTTCAGGGTCTGAATCTCAGCACTTTTCCTTTACCAGCTGGTGACCCTGGGCATGTTGCTTACCCTCTCTGTGTCTCAGTTTCCTCATGTCTTAAATACGAATAGCCTCTGCCTCATAGGATGCTTGTAAGGATTAAATGAGTTATAGTGCACACAAAGTGCTTAGACTTTACTGAGTACCTGAAAT
>PJEM01015525.1:8508-29667 GCA_004023845.1 Helogale parvula
CATCAAGATAAAAAGCTTTTGCACAGTAAAGGAAACAATCAACAAAACTAAAAAGCAACCTTAAGAATGGGAGAAGTTATTTGCAAATGACATATCAGATAAAGGGTTAGTATTCAAAATCTATAAAGAAATTATCAAACCTAACACTCAAAACACAAGTAATCCAGTGAAGAAACAGGCAGAAGACATGAACAGAAATGTTTCAAGGAAAATATCTATATGACTAACAAACACATGAAAAGATGCTCAACATCACTCATCATCAGAGAAATACAAATTAAAACTACAATGCAATACCTATCAACTCAACCCCTGTGAGCATGGCTAAAATTAACAACTCAGGAAACAACAGATGTTGATGAGGATGCAGAGAAAGGGAAACACTTGCATTGCTGTTGGGAATGTCCGCTGGTACAGCTACTTTGGAAAATAGTATGGAGGTTCCTCAAAAAATTAAAAATAGAACTATACTACAACCTAGCAATTACACGACTAGGTATTTATCCAAAGGATACAAAAATGCTTATTTTAAGGGGCACATGCACCCCACAGTTTATAACAATACTATCAACAATATTGAAATTATGGCAAGAGCCCAAATGTCCATCAACTGATGAATGGATAAAGAAGCTGTGGTATACATATTCAATGGAATATTACCTAGGGGATCAAAAATAATAAAGTTTTGTCATTTACAACTATGTGGAGGGAACTAGAGTGTATTATACTGAGCAAAATAAGTCAGAAAGAGAAAGATAAATATCATATGATTTCATTCATATGTGAAATTTAAGATACAAAACATACGAACATAGGGGAAGGGAAGGAAAGAAAGTTTAAGACAGAAAAGGCGGTAGTCCAAAAGAGACTTAAATACAGAGAACAAACTTAGGGTTGCTGGAGGGGAGTTGGATGAGGGGATGGGTTAAATGGCTTATGGGCATTAAGAAGGGCACTTCTTGGGATGAGCTCTGGGTGTTATATGTAAGTGATGAATCACTAAATATTACCCCTAAGACCATTATTACACTATATGTTAACTAACTTGGATTTAAGTAAAATTTAAAAAATAAATTAAAATCTTAAAACAAACAAAAATTAAATTATTAAGTTGCACTAAATATATCCTACTAATATTTTTATTGGAATTTCATTGAATCATTGAATCTAGAAGTTTTAAAAATCTAGAATAGTTGACTCTGTATTCTAGGAACTAATATGTGAGCTTAAATTTTTTAATGTTTATTTATTATTTTGAGAGAAAGAGAGAGAGAGAGACAGTGTGAACAGGGGAGAGACAGAGAGAGAGAGAGAGAAAGAGAGAGAGAGAGATGCAGAATACAAAGCAGGCTTCAGGCTCCAAGCTGTCAGCACAGAGCCAGAGCTGGACATGGAGCCCAAACCCATGGACTGTGATGCTCAACTGACTGAGCCACCCAAGCATCCCTATGTGAACTTTATCAAAGCAGTGATTTTTTTTATACTGAAAAAAATTGTATTTAAATTTAACCAACTGTATCAGTTTAGATGCCCCCAATTTTCTGGCAACATCCAAAACATCATATCAGAAACCAGTTGAACATATGCCTTTTTCCTTCCATCAGGCCTGATCATGGTTGACCTTGGTCACGTCATTGTCATAGAGCTTCTTCACAGCCTGGTTGAATCTGGCTCTTACTGGTCTTGAAATCCACAATGAACACAAGTGTGTTGTTGTCTTCTATTTTCTTTGTGGCTGACTGGATTGTCAGGTGGAAATTGATAGAGTAGTGATCAAGTTTGTTTTGCCTGGGGCTGCTCTTTTGAATATATTTGGGCTGCATTTGGAAACAGTATCTTGGGCCATCGGAATGTAGGTACAAATCTTTTTGTGTGTGTGACTGTGCACACCTTTCAGCGTCACTTTCATGGTCTTCAAAGCCTTTGTTTGGACTTCAGCTTTGGGAGGGACAGGGGCTTCCTTCTTCGTCTTTGGCACCATTTTCATGACAGTATTACAGTGATTTTTATAATTTGTCCACTGTTGTATCCTATGTACTTGAAAGGTGTTTAATGCATAGTAGGGACTCAATAAACATTTGCTGAACATTGAAGGAAATAATAAATGTATAGAATATTTTAAGGAAATTTGGTATCTTTATTATTTCAGTCTTTTCATCCATAAATGCACTGTATCTCACCTGTATTAGTTTTCTAGGGCAGCCATTACAAAATACCACAGACTGGGTGGCTAAAACGAGAAATTTATTTTCTCAGTTTTGAAGACTGGAAGTCTTAGATCAAGGTGCCATCAGGGCTGCTTTTGGTTGAGACCTCTCTCTCTGGCTTGAAGGCAACTACCTTCTAGCTGTGTCCTCTCATGGCCTTTCTTCTGTGTGCTTGCAGGGAGGGAGAGAGAGAGAGAGACAGATACAAAAACAGACAGACAGACATCTTTGAAGTCTCTTTTAACATTAGTTATCTCTTTATAGTTCCTATATTCAGATAAAGTCATATTAGTTGTTAGGGCTTCAAATTGTGAATTGGAGGCAGGGCACAAATCCATAATATTAGCATTTATTTAAGTACTCTTTAATAACTTTCAGTAAACTTTATAATTTCCTCATAAAGGTAAATTTTCTCTTATGTATAATTTGTGGGGAATAAGCTTAGGAATTCCCTAGGCTTGCACCGATGGTTTAACAAGGCATAAATAATTAGAAAGCCATAGGTTGCTCATACCCAAGCTTGGGTAAACAAGATTAGGTGAATAGGTATAGAGAGGGTGGGACAAAGGTCCCAATATAGAACAAAGGTATATGAAATAAACAAGATTAGGTATTCAGGGCAAAAGCGTCCCCCAACTTAGTAGTATAGCAGAAACCTGCTTTCACAGGAAGGACCGAATTAGGTAAGCAGGTAATTAGGGCTATAGACCGCTGCAGGGCAAAGCTGCCTAGAAGGGAGATAATTAACAAAAGAAAGGCGCCTTTTGACCCTGAGGTAGTTTGCTCTGTCTTTCTGGTCCCCTAGACCAGTTTTAGGTAAACACAGGTGGTGTCTCCTGTCTGCAAACTACCTTCCACCCAGCCACCCAACACCAGGATTTTGCTTTGTATTAACCCAAACCCCTAACCCTGCAAATCTTCAAGACCCCTTTATCCTCAAGTCCATGAGTTAATGCTCAGTTTCATTGTCTCTTTGTGCACATCCATTACCATGTTTGTAAGCCTTCTGATCCTAATAAAAGTGGAGAAAGGACCCTTAATTGGGGCTCTTATCTTTCCCAGGACATTAGCCAACTCTCGGATTTTAAGACTGTGTCCCACTTTCTTGCTGGACAAGAAAGAACTTTAGACTTAGAGTCTATGACAATACCTTTTTGTTTTGGTTTTTATGCAACCAATTTTATTTATTTACTTTTTAAAATATGATTTATTGTCAAATTGGCTAACTTACAGTGTGCAAAGTAGGTTCTTAGTTTTGGGGGTCAGATTCACTTACATACAACACCCATTGCTCCTCCCAACAATTGCCCTCCTCAATGACCATCACCCATTTTCCCCTCTCCCCCAACCCCCCCATCCACCCTCACTTTTGTTATCAGTATTTAAGAGTCTCTTATGGTTTGCCTCCCTCCTTCTGTGTAACTATTTTTTCCCCTTCCCTTCCCCATGGTCTTCTGTTAAGTCTCTCAAGATCCACATATGAATGAAAACATGTCTGTCCTTCTCTGACTGACTTATTTCACTAAGCATAATATATTCCAGTTCCATTCACATTACTACAAATGGCAGGATTTCATTCTTTCTCATTGTCATGTAGTATTCCATTGTATACATAAATCACATCTTCTTTATCCATTCATCTATTGAGGGACATTTAGGCTCTTTCCGTAATTTGACTGTTGTTGAAAGCACTGCTGTAAAAATTGGAATACTTGTTCCCCTATGCATCAGCACTCCTGTATCTCTTGGATAAATTCCTAGTAATGTTATTGCTAGGTTGTAAGGTAGTTCTATTTTTAGGTTTTTGAGGAACCTCTGTAATGCCCAAGATTTTAATATCACCCCAAAACCAGAAACCGCCAGGGAGACCGAGGCATGCATGTAAAAGCAAAGGGCAGTTTTATTATGGCTTAGGCTCGCCGGGCCTAAGTTCGGTCTCACAGCCTTCACCAATGCAGTGGATCCGTGCTGAGAGCCCCGAACAAGGGCTGAGTAGGGTTTCTATGGGGTTTGGGAAGGGGGAGTTACAAGAAATTGTGACATAGGTACAGTGACCCAATCATAATGGTACAACAGTATTGGCAGCAACTCTAACCATACACACTGTTCAGAGCGTTCGCTACTTTTGGTGGGACCCAATTACAACATTTAGTGTATCTTTGAAATTAGCCAATTACAGAGCGAGTTCAGGGTCTTGTTTGGTAACTATGGGGTTAACTTTAACACTAGGTATCAGGGTCTTATCTAAAGTTCCCATATGCAGGCCTTACCCTTAGGAATGTGGGGTGAGGTAGCTGGGCTTTCCTGATTGGATACCCCCCGGGCAATGTATGACTGCCAAATGGCCAAATGGTTGCCAAATGACCAAATGGTTCCGGAGAGACTGACCTTAGACCTTTTAGCTTAGAGGGGAAACAAAGCCTGTCATGGCATTTGTTTGGTTCAGCCTTACACCTCCACACTGTTTTCTAAAGTGGCTGCACCAGTTTGCATTTCCACCAATCATGCCAGAGGGTTTCTGTTTCTCCATAGCCTAGCCAGCATCTGTGGTTTCCTGAGTTGTTCATTTTAGTCACTCTGACCAGTGTGAGGTGGTATCTCCTTATGGTTTTGATTGCCAATATAGTTTTGAAATCACAATTTGTTCCTGTTAATTTTTATTATATAGAGATAAAATTTTTTATTTTGTTCACACATTTATATCCAGCCACTTCACTGAAATTCTTACTTAATTCCATGATTTACCCATAAGTTGTTTTTGAGCATCTATCTATAAAATCATATTATTCATTCCAGTCCCTATAACTAATTCATTTTCTGATCTTAAATTACTGATTAAGATCTTCAAGGAAATGTTGAAATAGAATGCTGATAACAATCATTCATGTCTAGATACTAAAGTCAGTGAACTGTACTTTATATTCAGTATGCAATAAGTGTTAATATAGATCAAGACAAATTATTTTTCAACTTTTCAACTTTAAGTGTTATGTTTGTTCTTTTTTATTTGATTCAAGTTTTTATTTAAATTCTAGCTAAGCTTCTTTAAATACTAGTAAGTTAAATTTTAATTTAGTGATTCATTACTTACAAATACCCAGTGCTCATCACAACCAGTGTCCTTCTTAATACCCATGACACATTCAGCCTGCTCCCCCAAACACTTATTCTCCAGCAATCCTCAGTTTGTTCTCAGTAGTTAAGAGTCTCTTATGGTTTGCCTCCCCTCCTTTTTTCCTCTTCACCTCTGTTTATCTGTTTTGTTTCTTTAATTCCACATATGAGTGAAATCATATGGTATTTGTCTTTCTCTGACTGACTTATTTAGGTTAGCATAATATATTCTAGCTCCAACCACGTGGTTGCAAATGGCAAGATTTCATTTCTTATTTTTTAAATTTAATTATTTAAATCAAGTTAGTTAACATACTGTGTAGTATTGGTTTCAGGAGTAGGACCCAGTTTTTCATCACTCACATGTAACACCCAGTGTTCATCCCAACAAGTGCCAGTCTTAATGCCCATCACTAATTTTGCCCACGTCCCCACCTACCTCCCCTCCAGCAACCCTGTTTGTTTTCTGTATGTAAAAGCCTCTTATGGTTTTCCTTCATTTCTGTTTTTATCTTTAATTTTCTTTATTTCCCCTACATTCATCTGTTTTCTTTCTTTAATTTCACATGAGTGAATCATATAATATTTGTCTTTCTGTGACTGCCTTATGTTGCTTAGCATAATATACTCTAGTTCCACTCACGTTGTTGCAAATGGCAAGATTTCATTTCTTCTTGTTGGACAGATGCCTTATGATACAATGTCCTTCATCTCATGTTACAGGATTTTGGTTTTAATTCTACTTTGTCTGGTACAAGTACAGCTACTCCAGCTTTCTTTTGATTTCCATTCCCATGATAAGTGGTTTTCTAACCCCTTACTTTCAATCTGCAGGTTACTTTAGGTCTAAATTGGATCTATTTTAGGTAGCATATAGATGGGTGTTGTTTTTTCTTTTATTTTACTTTAGAGAGAGTACCGGTGAACAGGAGAAAGTGGTGGATGGAGAGAGAAAGAATCTTAAGCATGTTCCATGCCCAGCATGGAGACCAAAGTGTGTCTCATTCCAACAATCCTGGGATCATGACCTGAGCTGAAATCAAGAATTGGATGCTCAACTGACTGAGCCATCTAGGTGTCCGAAATTGGGTTTTGTTTTTTTAATCCATTTGGACATGCTATATATTTTGATTGGAGCATTTAGTGTATTTACATTCAGAGTGATTATTGATAAATATGAGTTTAGTCCCATTGTATTACCTGTAATGTGAGTGTTTCTGGACATTTTCTCTGTTTCTTTCTAGTCTTTGTTGCTTTTGGTATTTCTATCCCACTGAAAGGGTCCCCCTTAATTTTTTTGAATGGCTACTTTAGTGGTCATGAACTCCTTTTTTTTTTTTTTTTTTTGGTCTAGGAATCTCTTTATCTCTCATTATATTCTGAATGACAGCCTTGTTGGATAAAGTATTTGAGGCTGCATATTTTTCCCATTCAGCATGTTGAATATGTCATGGCACTGCTTTCTGGCCCACCATGTTTCTGTGGGGAGATCTGATAAACTGATTTTTTTCTCTTACAAATTAATATTTCTTTCCCTTGCTGCTTTCAGGATTCTTTGCTTATTTTTGCGTATTGTAAATTTTACTACAATATGTCTTTGTGTTTGCCTGCTCTTGTTGGTTTTTAAGGGAGTTCTCTGTAACTTCTGTATTTGGATGGCTGTTTCTTTCATGAGATTAGGGAAGTTTTCAGCTATAATTTGCTCAAATAAACCTTTCTTCTTTTCCCTCTATTCTTCTGCAACTCTTATGATAGGAATGTAATTATGCTTTGTGGGTTCCCTAAGTCCATTTTTGGGACCCAATATTTTTCATTCTTTCTTCTTTTCAGCTTCATTGTTTTTAAAATTTTATCTTCTATATTACTTATCCATCCCAATGCTTTCTCCATCCTTGTGCTCATTACATTCCAGTTGCTTTTGCATCTTGGGTATATCATTTTTTATTTTGGTCTGACTTGTTTTAAATATTTTATCTCTGTGAAAAGGGACTCTCTGGTGTCTTTTATGTTTTTCTCAAGCCCAGCTAGTATCCTTAGATTGTTGTTTACATTGTGGGTTAGGTATATTATATTTGTGTTGATTACATCCCTGGCTATGATCTCTTCTTATTCTTTCTTTTGGGATAAATTCCTCCATCTTGGCATTTTGTCTAGGTCTCTGTCTTTTATGTATTAAGAAGGATTGTTATGTTTACTGTTCCTGAGAGTAATGGCTATATTATGAAAAGGCCCTATGTTGACCAGGGCCTGGTGCTTCAGGATGTGTTTCTGGTTTATGCTGTGTGCACTCTTCCGTTGTGTTTGTATGCTCTTTCTCTCAAGTCAGTCCTCTCCAAGTTTCTTCTTGCCTGCAGTGGGGAATGTTTAGACCTTGTCCACTGTGTGGTGAGTTTTAAATAGGTGTGGCTTCATCTGGTTGTTAGAAGGGTCATATCCTATTCCCTCTAGAGCTGAGATTTGCAACACTCTAGAGTCAGTGGAGTCAGTAGACTTAGTGCATGCAGGGATGTTTTTGCTGTTTTTCTGGGGGAAGGGGCCTGCTGCTACTCTGACTGTAAGGCACACTGTCCCTAGTTTAGAGTACCTGCAGAATGCGAGGATGTGGGGCTTGGTGCAAGCAACTCAAGCTTCCACTGTGGATGCTGTACTGTTCTGTCTGTCCATGCTGAAGGATGGGGTAAGAATGGTGTCAGTTGATTGTCTTTGCCCTGGAGAGGGGAGTTCACCTCTGCTTCTGTTCAGGAAGTCCTCATAGAAGAGAGGGAACAATCTCCCTTAATTTTCCCCAGACATCTCTCAAATATCCTGCCTTTACCCTGTATGTGATAGAGCCATCTGCTCACCTGGTTGTGCAGTATTCCAGTATTTTATCTCAAGCACACCAGCTGGGATTAAAAACTTCAAATTTTAGAGACCCAGCACAGACAGACCAGTGCTTATCCTCTGAAGGAGTGTCTCTCTGTGTTTAGGTGGTGCCCATTTGCCCCAGAAGTACAGTTGCATGAATATGCAGGGACTTAGAATTTATGGTGAAGAGCACCAGAAAGCTGTCATATAGATTATCTGTTCTCAGCAGGAGCCTCTGTTACTATGATAATGAACAGGGCA
This sequence comes from Helogale parvula, assembly GCA_004023845.1. Lineage (NCBI taxonomy): Eukaryota > Metazoa > Chordata > Mammalia > Carnivora > Herpestidae > Helogale > Helogale parvula. The sequence continues at coordinate 16,938 of PJEM01015525.1, forward strand.
GCACAATGGTGCCTACCAAGTATTTTGTCCCTGGAGAGGCAGTGCCACCACTCCCAAAAGCACTCCAACAGTGAGAATTATCTCTCGCTGTGCAACCTGGTGAGCTTCCTGTCCCTCTGTCCACTCCCAGGCTTCTGATCTCCTCCACAGGAACACCTCTATTCCTGTCAGCTCCAACCTGGTGATGGTAGAGACTTCTGCAACTTCAGACTTTGAAGCTGCTTATAAAGACTTGCTATAAGTAACCCATCTCATCTTCCCCATCAATGTTTTCTTAAAAGGGATCATGTTGTGCAATTCTATGCACTTTGCTCTCTCTCTCTTTCTCTTTCTCTCCTCTCTTTCTAATCAGTGGTCCCTTGCCTCTGCAACACTAGTGATTCTTCTCTCCCCCAAATTACATTTCCATACCTCTTATCTTCCCTGGCATGGCCTCTTTTCTCCTGGTAGATGTGTAGTTTGTTCTCAGTCCTCAGATTGATTTCCTGGGTGTCCATAATGATTTTATATTTGCCTAGCTGTTTTCGACAGATGAGGCAAACATAGAGTCCTCCCACTACTCCACCGTTAACTTTTTCTCTGTTTGTTCTTGATTTTATAGATACTTAAAAAGTTTTCTCCGTGAAAAAATATCCCCATCCTTATTCTTATTTTTGTCTATATAAAGAGTTTGTTTAGATGTATTTCAAATATGCTAATGTAAGGGAGAGAGATAAGACTGTGGCATAGTAGAAGGACCCTAAGATTGTATAATGCCTCAAACTCAGCTAGATAACTATAAAATAATTCTAAATAACCAGGAAATAAATCTGAGGACTGGTAGAACTAACTGCACATCTAAAAGGTAAGGAGATACCACATCATAAAAAGGTAGGAAGTAGAAATGTGGTTTATGGGAGATACAGATCACTGGTGTTGCAGAGGGGAGGGAGCCTTGGTTTCAGAGAAAGGCAAAAGAGTGTAGTACACAAGGATATGCACAAGAAGAACACATTCCCAAAGTCAATGGGGGTTGGGAATAAGAGAGGCTAATTTTCATGAGTTTTTGCTACCAGTGGGGCTCAAAAACTAGGGCTTTAAAGGTGAGCAATCTTGGCTTGGATAGAGCTGAAAGTACATTCAGCTTCTTCAGTCAGGTAAGCAACTAAGAGATAGCATGAAAACAGTGATCTGAAAAGCCTTGCCACTTTCCTTCCCCCTTCCCCACTCAGCATAAACCAACTTCAGTAACAACAATTGTTGTCTAACTTGCTTATGCCAAGTCCTGCCCCATTGTGCTTTGCTGGTATTGCTTTTCTTAAGCAAGTGTGCCTAACACTGAGTGCAGGGGCCCCTTCCCCAGAAGACCAGCATAAACTCCTGCACATATCACATCTCCCCAGAAGACCATAATAAACTTCTGCACACATCACATCTCCCAACCGAAGTGGAAGGCTTCAGTTCAAGTGGAAGGAGCACCTCGTCTCATTTAATTAAAGACCAGAGCACACTTAGTTAAAACTTGCCATACCCTGGTCAAGGTCTAAGCACTCCCCACTGCAAGCAAGGAGAGCCTCTGCAGGCCACTGACCTGAAGGGATAGAGAAGCCAAACACAACAGCAGAATGCATACAGCACACAACAGAGACACATCCTGAAGCACCAGGCCCTGGACACTATATGTCCTCCTTTTCATAAAACCATTACTCCCAGGAGCAGGAAACATAACAGGTTTCTTTTCAACACATAGAAAAAGACAGACTTTTCAACAAAAGGGCAAGATAAAGGAACTCATAACAAAACAAAGGATCTCATTCCAAAAGTAAGAACCAAAATAGGTCATGACCAGAAATCTAATGAAAACAAATAAAAGTAATATACTTGATTGAGAATTTAAAGCAATAATCTTAAGGATATTTGTTGGACTTGAGAAATGCATACAAGACTTCAGGATGACCCTTACTACATATTTAAAAGAGTTAAAAACTAGTCAGAAATGAAAAATACCATAACTGAGATTTGAAGCTGACTAGAGTTAATGACCAAGCATGGAAGAAGCAAAAGAACTAATAAGTGATATGGAAGATAGAATAACAGAAAATAAGAAGGCTCAACAAAAGAGAGAAAGAAGAATTATGGAACTTGAGCATAGATTTTGGGAACTCAGTAACTCCACCTAATCTAATAACATTTGTATCATAGGAGCACCCCAGAAGAAGAATAGAGAGACAAGAAAACAGAAAATTCTTTTGAGGAATTAATAGCTGAAAATGTTCCTAATATGGGCAATGAAACAGATATCTAAATCCAGCAGGCACAGAAAACTTCCATCAGGATAATCCAAAACAGATCAACATAAAGACATTTTATAATTAAATTTGCAAAATACAGTGATTTAAAAAATCCTAAAAGGACCAAGACAAAAAAGAAGATACTTAAGGATAACTAAAGATCTCTCCACAGAAACTTGGGAAGACAGAAAGGAGTGGCATTATTTAGTAAATATGCTAACTAAGATAAATCTATACCCAGGATACTCTAATCAGCAGTGCTATCACTCAGAATAGAAGGAGAAAGAATTTCCCAGACAAACAAAAACTAAAGGAATTTGTGACCACAAAGGCAAACCCTGCAAGAAGTATTATAGGAGACTCTTTGTGTGTGAAAGAAAGACCAAAAGTGGCAAAAATGACAATCAGAGAAAATCTCCAGAAACAATGACTTAACAGGTAATACAATGATACTAAAATCATATATACCAATAATCATTCTGAATGTAAATGGACTAAATGCTGTACTCAAAATACACAGGGTGTCAGAATAAATAAAAAAAAAAAAACAAGTCTCATATATATGCTGCCTACAAGAGGTACAGTATAGACCCAAAGACACCTGCCGATCGAAAGTTAGGCATGAAAAACTATTTATCATGCAAATGTATATTAAGAGAAAGCCAGAGTAACAGTTTTTACATCAGACAAACTAGATTTTAAATCAAAGACTGTAACAAGAGACAAAGAGAACACTAAATCATAATAAAGGGGTCTAGCCAACAAGAAGACCTAACAATTGTAAATATTTATGATCCCAAATTGGAAGACCCAAATATATAAATCAATTAATAACAAACATAAAGAAATTCATTGGTAATAATAAAATTCTAGTAAGGGACAGTAATAGCCTACTTACATCAATGGACAGATAATTTAAGGAGAAAATCAATAAGGAAGGGATGACTTTGAGTGATAGATTGAACCAGGTTGACTTACCAGATATATTCAGAACATTTCATCCTAAAACAGCAGACTACACATTCTTTTCAAGTGCACATGACATTTTCCAGAATAGATCACATACTAGGTCAAATCAGGCCTCAACAAGTACAAAAAAATTGACGTAATATCATACAAATTTTCTGACCACAAAGCTATAATACTTGAAGTCAACCACAATTAAATATTTGGAAAGACCACAAATACATGGAGAATAAAGAACACTCCACTAGAGGCACCTGGGTGGCTCAGTTGGTTAAGCACCAAACTTCAGCTCAGGTCATGATCTCACAGTTCGTGAGTTCGAGCCCTGCATCAGGCTCTGTGCTGACAGCTAGCTCAGAGCCTGGAGCCTGCTTCTGATTCTGTGTCTCCCTCTCTCTCTGACCCTCCCCTGCTCGCACTGTCTCTCTCTGTCTCTCAAAAATAAATAAAAAGTTACAAAAATTTTTAAAAAATATTAAAAAAAAGAACACTCCACTAAAGAATGAATGGGTCAAACAAGAAATCAAAGAAAAAATAAAAAAATAATACACAGAAACAAATGAAAATGAAAACACAATTGTCTAAAACATTTGGGATACAGCAAAAGTGGCCATAAGAGAAAAGTATACAAAAATACAAGTCTATTTCAAGAAACGAGAAAAATATTAAATAAACAACCTAACCTTTCACCTCAAGAAACTACAAAAAAAAAAAAAAAAAAACAAATGAGGGCTAAAGCTAGGAGGAGAAGGGAAATAATAAAGATTAGAGAGAAAATAAATGACATAGAAACTAAAACCAAAACCAGCAAACATAGTTTGCTTATTGTTTATAATACTGCTATAAACATCGAGGTGTATATACCCCTTCAAATCTGTATTTTCATATTCTTTAGGTAACCATATGATTTCACTCATATGTGGAATTTAAGAAACAAAACAGATGAACACATAGGAAGGATGAAAAAAAAGAAGAGAGGGTAACAAACCACAAAAGACACCTAATGATTAAAAAAACTGAGGGTTTATAAAAGGAGGTGGGTGGAAGATGGGCTAGCTGGGTGATGAGTATTAAGGAGAGCACTTGTGATCAGCACTGAATGTTGTATATAAGTAACCAATTACTGAATTTTATCCCTGAAACAAATATTGCACTATATATTAACTAAGAAAATTTAAGTTAAAAAAACCCAATGAATAAAATTAAATAAAAAATGATAAATCCCCAGCCAGACTTATCAAAAGGAAAAAGGTCCCAAATAAACAAAATCACAAATGAGAGAGGAGACATAATATTCAAGACCACTGACATGCAAAAAGTTAAGAGAATATTATGAAAAATTATATGGCAACAAATTGGACAACATGGAAGAAATGGGAAAATTCCTAGAAATACCTAAACTACGACAACTGAAACAGGAAGAAATAGAAAACATGAACAGGTAACAGGAAATAAATTGAAACAGCACTCAAAAATCTCCTAACAATCAAAAGTCTAGGGCCAGATAGTTTCACAGGGGAATTTTAGCAAAAATTTAAGGAAGAGTTAATTTGTGTTCCCCTGGTGATGAGTGATGTTATGCATCGTTTCATGTGCCTGTAAACCACCTGGATATACTCTTTGGAGAAGTGTCTGCTTATGTCTTCTGCCCATTTCTTCACTGGGTTATTTGTTTTTCGGGTGTGGAGTTTGATGAGTTCCTTGTAAATTTCGGATACTAGCCCTTTATCTGATATGTCATTTGCAACTATCTTTTCCCATTCTGTTGGTAGCCTATTAGTTTTTTTGATTGTTTCCTTTGCAGTGCAGAAGCTTTTTACCTTGATGAAGTCCCAATAGTTCATTTTTGCTTTCATTTCCCTTACCTTTGGGGATGTGTCGAGTAGGAAATTGCTGAGTAGGCTGTTTCCTACCTTTTCCTTGAGGATTTTTACGATTTCCTGTCTCACATTCAGGTCCTTTATCCATTTTGAGGTTATTTTTGTGTATGGTGTAGGAAAGTGGTCTAGTTTCATTCTTCTGCATGTTGCTGTCCAGCTCTCTCAGCACCACCTGCTAAAGAGGCAGTCTTTTTTCCATCGCATACTCTTTCCTACTTTGTCAAAAATTAATTGGCCGTACATGTGTGGGCCCAGTTCTGGGTTCTCTATTCTATTCCATTAGTCTATGTGTCTGTTTTTGTGCCAATATCATACTGTCTTGATGATGACAGCTTTGTAGTATAGGCTAAAGTCTGGGATTGTGATTCCTCCTGTTTCGGTTTTCTTCTTCAATAATACTTTGGCTATTTGGGGTCTTTTGTGGTTCCATACAAATTTGAGGATAGTTTGTTTTGCATCCTTGTGCACTGTTGGTGGGAATGTAAACAGGTGCAGCCACTCTGGAAAACAGTGTGGAGGTTCCTCAAAAAACTATCAGTAGAACTCCCTTATGACCCCGCAATAGCACTGCTAGGGATTTACCCAAGGGATGCAGAAGTGCGGATGCATAGGAGCACATGTACCCCAATGTTCCTAGTAGCACTGCCAACAATAGCCAAAACATGGAAAGAGCCTAAATGTCCATCACCTGATGAATGGATCAAGAAGATGTGATATATATATATATATATATGTATATATATATATATATATACAATGGAGTATTACATGGCAATGAGAAATAATGAAATATGGCCATTTGTAGGAAAGTGGATGGACCTCGAGGGTGTCATGCTAAGGGAAATAAGTCAGGCAGAGAAGGACAGTTACCATACGTTTGCACTCATAGGTCTAACAGGAGAACAGGAGAAACCTAATGGAGGGCCAGGGTGAGGGGAAGAGGGAAAGAGAGTTGGGGAGAGAGAGGGACGCAAAACTTGAGAGACTATTGAATACTGCAAAGGAATTGAGAGTTGAAAGGGAAGGGGGAGGGGGGAAAAGAGGTGGTGGTGATGGAGGAGGGCACTTGTGGGGAAGAGCACTGTGTGTTGTATGGAAACCAATTTGACAATAAACTATTAAAAAAAGAAGAGTTAATATCTATTTTTCTCAAACTATTCCAAAAATATAGAAATGGAAGGAAAACTTGCAGCCTCATTCTATAAGGTCATTATTACCCTCATATAAAAACCACACAAGGCTCCATTTAAAAAAAAAAAAAAAGAGGACAATTACAGGTCAATACCTTTGATGAAAATGGATGCAAAAATTCTAAACAAGATACCTGCAATCAAATCCAAGAGTACATTAAAAGAATCATTTACTGTGACAAAGTGGGATTTATTCCTTGGCTACAAATTGGTTCAATAACTGCAAACAAATTAACATGATACACCCCGTAAGTAAACGAAAGGACAAGAACCGTCTGATCTTTTCAATAGATGCAGAAAAAGCGCTTGACAAAGTATAACATCCATTTATGATAAAACCCCTCAACAAAGTAGGGATAGAGGGAACATAAACTCAACATCATGTAGCCCTTATACGAAAAACCCACAGATACTATCATCCTCAATGTGGAAAAACTGACAGGTTTTCCTTTATGGTTAGGACTAAAACAAGGATGTCTACTCTCCCCTTGCCCCCATTGCTATTTAGCATGGTATTGGAATTTCTAGACTCCCAACCAAACATAAAGAAATAAAAGACCACCAAATCAGCAAGGAAGAAGTCAAACTTTCATTATTTGCAGATCGTATGACACTCCCTATATGAAACTCCAAAGACTCCACCAAAAAATTGCTAGAGGTCATACACAAATTGAGTAAAGTCACAGAATACAAAATCAATGTATAGAAACATGTTCAATTCCTATACATCAAAAATGAGGCAGCAGAAAGAGAAATCAAGGAATCATTCCATTTACAACTGCACCAAAAACCATAAGATACCTAGAAATAATCCTAACCAAAGAGATAAAAGATCTTTATTCTGACAACTACAAAACCCTGGTGAAAGAAATTGAAGATGACAAAAAAAAAAAGGAAAAACATTCTATGTTTGGTAAAACAAATATTTGTTAAAATGACTATATTACCTAAGCAATCTACCCATTAAATGGAATTCCTATCAAAATACCAACAGTATTTTCACAGAGCTAGAACGAACAATTCTCAAATATGTGTGGAAGTATAAAAGACCCTGAATATCTAAAACAATCATAAAAAAAGAAAAGCACAGCTGGAGGCATCACATTCTGGACTCTAAATTATATTACACAGCTGTAGTCATCAAGACAATAATGGCACAAAAAGAGACACATAGATCAATGGAACACAGAATAGAAATCTGTGAAAAGAACCCTCAACTATATTGTCAACTAATCTTTGAAAAAGCAGGAGAGAATATGCAATGGTAAAAAGACTGTCTCGTCAACAAATGGTGTTGGGAAAACTGGACAAAAACCCACCAAATACAAAAGTAAACTCAAACTGGATGAATGGCCTAAATGTAAGACAGTAAATCATCAAAATCCTAAAAGAGAAAACAGACAACAACCTCTTTGACCTTGGCTGCAGCAACTTCTTACTAGACATGTCTTTGAAGACAAGGAACACAAAAGCAAAAATGAACTATTGGGACCTCATCAAGATAAAAACTTCTGCACAGTGAAGGAAACAATCAAGAAAACTAAAAGGTAATCTATGGAATGAGGGAAGATATTTGCAAATGACCTATCTGATAAAGGGTTAGTATCCAAAATGCATAAAGAATTTATAAAACTGAACACCCCAAAATCAAATAATTCAATTAAAAATGGGCAGAAAACATGAATAGACATTTCTCAAAAGATCACATACAGATGGCGAACAGGCTCTTGAAAAAATGTTTAACATCACTAGTCACCAGACAAATGCAAATCAAAACTAAATGAGATATTACATCAAATCTGTCAGAATGGTTAAAATTAACAACATATGAAACAACAGAGGTTGGTGAGGATGTAGAGAAATTGTTGGTGGGATGCAAACCAGTGCATACACTCTGAAAAACACAATGGAGTTTCCTAAAATAGTTAAAAATAGAGTTGTTGTACAACCCAGCAATTGCACTATTATTTACCCAAAGATGCAAAATATTGATTTGATGGGATACACTTAACCTGGTGTTTATAGCAGCACTATTAACAATAAACAGATTATGGAAAGAAACTTTTCATTAGTCAATGGATATTTGGGCTCTTTCCATTATTTTTGGCTATTGTTGATAATACTGCTATAAACATTGGGATGTGTGTGTGTGTGTGTGTGTGTGTGTGTACATACATATACCATTGAATATTGCTCAGCATTAAAAAGAATGAAATCTAGACATTTGTAATGATGTGGATGAAGCTAGAGCATATTATGGTAAGCAAAACAAGTCATTAAATAAAGACAATTACCATACTATTTCACTCATGTGGAATTTAAGAAACAAAACAAATGAACATGGAGGAAAAAGAGGGGTAAACTAAGAAACACTCCTAACTAAAGAGAACAAATTAATGGTTACTGAAAGGGAGATGAGCAAAGGGAATGGGTGAAATAGGTGATGGATATTGAGGAGGACACTTGTTATGATCTCTGCTTGTTGTATGTAAGTGATAAATCACTAGATTCTACACCAGAAAGCAATTTTAAACTGCAGGTTAACTAACTGGTACTTTAAAAACATTTTATAAAACTTAAAAAATTAAACAAATATAAGAAATCTTCACCCACATAAAAAATAAGTATGCTAATTTGGTTAATTATATTAATTAAGTTTCCAAAGTTATGACTACCTCTCTAAATTATCACTCATGTAGTTTACCATTATTTTGGCCTTACCTTTATTTCAGCATCAGTATAGGCTTATCTACTGTTTCTGGACAGCTCATAATTTAATCTTCCCATTTTCTCTTTGAGAACTAATATACCATGCAATGATCCAAATTATACCATATAGCGGATCAAGTTTCAGCTTTCATTCACTTTGTATGTGACTTTTTCGCTGTAATATTTACCTCATCAGAAAATACGTTTTTCTTTAAGTCTCTATATACAGGTAATTTAATATACAGAAGCTTTACTTTTCCTTCAGAAGAGAATAATCTAGAGATAGTCAGCAGCACTTTCTCCTCATACGCCAAGTTTAGGAGAAAACAGGTTTGTGTTGAAATCAACATTTATGTCAAAAGTCCCAAAGAGAGGAAGTTTTGTTATGAGTACAAGTAATACAAATTATTGAAATCAAGGAGTATATTAAAGTAATTGTCGTGGTAAAACCTTTTCTGTTGTTAGCTAAATGCATTAGAACAAAATTAAATTATGACCTTTATTGATGAGGTTGAACTGAAGAAAAATGCTTGCATTTCTTTTTTCTTCCTGAAGGTTGATTTTTACCAGAGTACATAAATCCATTTAAAAAATTATGTCTATGGATAAGGGTGAACATTTAATTTAATTTTTTCATATCTCAGTTTTACTGGCCAATTGTGTGTGTATGTATATATATATATACTGTTTGTCATATATATATATGCTGTTTGTCAAATATATACATATATATGCTGTTTGTGTCAAGTATGTGTATATATATACATTCATACACATATATATATATATATATATGCTGTTTGTCATTATATATAGTCTGCTGTTTGTCAAATATATATATATGTGTGTATATATATATATATATATGCTGTTTTACGGATCAATTATGTGTGTGTGTATATATACATATATATGTATGTGTATATATATATGTATACAAATGTGTGTGTATATATACATATGTATACACACACACACACACACACTGGTATACAACTATATATATGCTGTTTGTCATAGATTTTATGGAAGCCTGATTCAACATAGTTCAGTTACTATATTTTTCTAGCAAAATTTAGATCTTCTAATCTGTGACCAATGGTAATAATAACTCATTTCTCTCTCTTTTTTTTAAAATAGTTTATTGTCAAGTTAGTTTCTCCAACTGACTTATTTCACTTAGAATGACATGTTCAAGGTCCATCCACTTTGCTACAAATGGCCAGATTTCATTCTTTCTCATTGCCATGTAGTATTCTATTGTATATATAAACTACATCTTTTTGATCCATTCATCAGTTGATAAACACATAGGCTCTTTCCATGATTTGACTATTGTTGAAAGTGCCGCTATGAGCATTGGGGTACATGAGACCCAATGCATCAGCAATTTTGTATCCCTTGGGTAAATAAATCCCTGGCAGTGCTATTGCTGGGTCATAGGGGAGGTATATTGACAGTTTTTTGAGGAACTTCCACACTGTTTTCCAGAACAGCTGTACCAGTTTACATTCCCACCAACAGTGTAGGAGGGTGCCCGTCTCTCCACATCCTCGCCAGCATCTATAGTCTCTTGATGTGTTCATTTTAGCCACTCTGACCTCCCTGAGGTGTCTGTTCAAGTATTTTGCCCATTACTTCACTGGATTATTCGTTTTTCAGGTGTGGAGTTTGTTGAGTTTTTTATAGATTTTGGATACTAACCTTTACCTGGTATGTCATTTGCAACTATCTTTTCCCATTCCCTCAATTTCCTATTAGTATTATTGATTGTTTCCTTTGCCATGCAGATGCTCTTTATCTTGTAGAGGAACCAATGGTTCATTTTTGCTCTTGATTCCCTTGCCTTTGGGGATGTGTCGAGTAGGAAATTACTGTGGTTGAGGTCAAGAAGGCGGTTTCCTGCTTTCACCTCGACGGTTTTGATGTTTTCCTGTCTCACATTCAGTTTCTTCATCCATTTTGAGTTTATTTTTGTATATGGGGTAAGAAAGAGGTATAGTGTCATTTTTCTGCATGTTGCTGTCCAGTTCATCCAGCACCACCTGTTAAAGAGGTTGTCCTTTTTCCATTGGATACTCTTTCCTGTTCTGTCAAAGATGGATTGGCCATACATTTGTGTGTCCAAGTGTAGGTTCTCAATTTTATTCCATTGGTCTATGTGTCTGTTTTTGTGCCAATTCCTTAATATCTTGATGATGACAGCTTTGTAGTAGAGGCTAAAGTCTGGAATTGTGATGCCTCCCTTTTTGGTTTTCTTCTTCAATAATACTTTGGCTATTCGGGGTCTTTTGTGGTTCCATATGAATTTTAAGATAGTTTGTTCTAGCTTTGAGAAGAATGCTGGTGGAATTTTGATTGCGAATGCATTGAATGTGTAGATTGCTTTGGGTAATAATCACATTTTAACAATGTTTATTTCTCTGATCCATGAGCATGGAATCATTTTTCCACTTCTTTGTGTCTTCTTCAATTTCTTTCATAAGTTTTCTATAGTTTTCTTCACACAGGTGTTTTACATCCTTGGTTAAGTTTATTCCCAGGTATTTTATGGATTTTCATGCAATTGTGAATCGGATCAGTTTTTTAATTCTATTTCTGTTGCTTCATTATTGGTGTATGCAAATGCAACCTATTTCTGTATGTTGATTTTGTATTCTGCAACTTACCGAATTCATTAATCAGTTCTAGTAGGCCTCTGGTGGAGTCGGTCGGGTTTTTCATGTAGAGCATCATGCCATCTGCAAAAAAAGAGAGTTTGACTTAATCTTTGCCAATTCTGATACCTTTTATTTCCTTTTGTTTGATTGCTGATGCTAGGACTTCCAGCAGTATGGTAAACAACAGTGGTGAGAGTGGACATCTCTGTCGTGTTCCTGATCTCAGGGGAAAGCTCTCAGTTTTTCCCCATTGAGGATGATATTAGCTATGGGTTTTTCATACATGGCTTTTATGTTGTTTAAGTAAGTTCTTTCTATCCCGACATTCTTGAGGGTTTTTTATTAAGAAAGGATGCTGTTTTCATCAAATATTTTTCTGCATCTATTCACAGGATCATATGGTTTTTATGTTTTTTGTTGTTGTTGTTAATGTGATATATTACATTGATGGATTTACAAATATTGAACCATCCTGAAACCCAGAAATGAATCCTGCTTGATCATGATGGATAATTCTTTTTTTAAAAATAGTTTATTGCCAAGTTGGTTTCCGTACAACACACAGTGCTCTTCCCCACAAGTGCCCTCCTCCATCACCATCACCTCTTTTCCCCCCTCCCCTTCCCCTTCAACTCTCAGTTCATTTTCAGAATTCAATAGTCTCTCAAGTTTTTTATCCCTCTCTCTCCCCAAGTCTCTTTCCCTCTTCCCCTCACCCTGGCCCTCCATTAGGTTTCTCCTGTTCTCCTGTTAGACCTATGAGTGCAAACGTATGGTAACTGTCCTTCTCTGCCTGACTTATTTCCTTTAGCATGACACCCTCGAGGTCCATCCACTTTGCTACAAATGGCCAGATTTCATTCTTTGTCATTGCCATGTAATATTTCATTGTATATACATACCACACCTTCTTGATCCATTCATCAGGTGATGGACATTTAGGCTCTTTCCATGTTTTGGCTATTGTTGAAAGTGCTGCTATGAACATTGGGGCACATGTGCTCCTATGCATCAGCACTTCTGTATCCCTTGGGTAAATCCTTAGCAGTGCTATT
>PJEM01015526.1:0-29580 GCA_004023845.1 Helogale parvula
ATGTCATTACTACCCAAAGCAATCTACACATTCAATGCAATCCCCATCAAAATTGCACCAACATTCTTCTCAAAGCTAGAACAAACTATCCTCAAATTCGTATGGAACCACAAAAGACCCCGAATAGCCAAAATTATATTGAAGAAGAAAACCAAAACTGGAGGCATCACAATCCCAGACTTTAGCCTCTACTACAAAGTTGTCATCATCAAGACAGTATGGTATTGGCACAAAAACAGACACATAGACCAATGGAATAGGATAGAGAACCCAGAACTGGGCCCACAAATGTATGGCCAATTAATTTTTGACAAAGCAGGAAAGAGTATCCAATGGAAAAAAGACTGTCTCTTTAGCAGATGGTGCTGGGAAAACTGGACAGCAACATGTAGAAGAATGAAATTAGACCACTCTCTAACACCATACACAAAAATAAAATCAAAATGGTTGAAGGACTTGAATGTGAGACAGGAAACCATCAAAACCCTCGAGGAGAAAGTAGGGAAAAACCTCCTAGACCTCCACATATGGCCTTTTGTAGGAAAGTGGATGGACCTTGAGGGTGTCATGCTGAGTGAAGTGAGCCAGGCAGAGAAGGACAGAAACCATATGTTTGCACTCATAGGTCTAGCAGGAAAACAGGAGAGGCCTAATGGAGAACCAGGGGGAGCGGAGGAGAGAGAGAGCGTTGGGGAGAGAGAGGGATACAAAACTTGAGAGACTATTGAATGCTGAAAATGAACTGAGAGTTAAGGGGGAAGGGGGTGGGGGAAAAGAGGTGGTGGTGATGGTGGAGGGCACTTAGGGGGAAGAGCACTGGGTGTTGTATGGAAACAAATTTGACAATAAAATTAAAAAAAACAACAACAACAAATGCCTATGTACTGTTATTCCAAACTGTCTGCCAGAAAATATGATTACCCTTTTAGGCAAATGTCTTGGAATCTATTCTGTAGCTGAAGGACGTCATGGATTAAGGCATGAAAAGATTAACTCCCGTGCCCATAAGAGCCTTGAACAGATTCTCCTAACACTGAAAAGCTCTTCAATTAATAGTTCCTTCATCTGTCCCTCTATCAAAATTTTCTGTATTGTAGTACTAACGTCAAATGCTGGTTACCTTGCTTCACTGGGGCTTTCCTACTTAATTTTCCTTATTTGTGAGTTTCCTCTTAAGAGTTCAGAATTGTTGGGCTCCAGGGTGGCTCAGTCGGTTGAGCATCCAACTTCAGCTGTGGTCATGATGTGGAGGTGCATGAATGAGAGCCCTGCCTCAGCCTTGGTGCTCTGAGTACAGAGTTCACCCGGGACCCTCTGTTCTTCTCTCTCTCTGCCCTCGCCCTCCCTCTCCCTGTGCACACATTCTTTCTCAAAAGTAAATTAGAAAAAAAAAAAGCTCAAAATTATTGAAGGCAAAATCACAGGCATTCATAGTCAGGCTTAAAAATTTAGTCAATCTTTTGCGGTGTTTCTTGAAACACAGTGGCAGAGTGGTGAGGATCAGGAACTTCAGAGCCGGACCTTCTGGATTACTGTCCCATCTCTGCCATTTCCTGGTCCTGTACTTATAACCTTTCTGGTTCTGTTTCCCCATCTAAATATTGGGGACAATATTGACACTGATCTTATAGGATTTTTGTGAGTATTAAGTGAATTAACTCTGTAAAACACTTAGAACACATTAATTTTAACCTTTATATCTTGAGGATTTCCCATGATTTCCTTGATGCATCATTAAGTGTTGTGGACGTTTAGCGAATAATGTTTTCTTTTTCTTTTAGCCCCAAACTTAATTAGCTTGATAATTCTCTTAAAGTAGTATTGGGAGACCATCTCTCATTTGGAGTTGAGAAAAGTTGTCTATAAATTCCATATCATTGTGTACGATCATCCAGTTACCAAGAAATAACAATAAGAGTTTGGTAGTCATGTGAGTTGAGTTCTATTGTGTCTGCAAGCTGTTCCGTCATATGTAATATACTTCACTTTTCTAATAGTCCCCATTCCCTTCCTTCCAAATAAGCTCAATATTATCCACCTAGCCTCTCATGGTTATGGACTCTGGTTTACATGCTTGTCTCTGTGGAAGAAATTACTGTGTGCATGTGTCTTTATGTACACATGCAGGGCTATCATTTTCATACGCTCAGAATCTAAACATGTATAATTTGAGGTTCACTTTGAACAGGGTCCAGGAGAACATTGGAGGAGCCATGGGTGTCAGTCATAGGGAAACCTCCGATTTAGCTGGTAGAGCTCACTTCTCCTTTTCTCCTTCCGGTTAGCCGTACTTATGTTGTGAGAACAAACTGGAACTCACATATGTCACAAATAGCTCATTGTCCAGAAGTGGCTATAAGGCAGGCTGGGACATTTAGGTTCTAGCTGGGTGGTCATGGCCCTATTTCATTTTCTTTGACCATATTAAAGGAGGAGAATTAATGCTGGGGGACTATTGGCAGTTTCTGCTCACATGGATATTGTTAAGTATCTTCTTGGGCTTTGAAAAAGCCAGTGAATCTCAGTGTGATCTCTGGGGGAGGGTGCGTTAGGAGGCTGAGGAAGTACCTGGGAAAGAAGTAAAGATGGACTTTTAATGGGTCTTTGGAGTAACATATAACCCCCACTTACTCTGAGCATCACAGGTAACTACATTATCACTGAAGGAAATATTTAGAAATGCTTATGTTGGTTTCTGATACATTGACAGATCTCTCTTTGATACTACTGGCCACGGCTTCTAAGTATGCTCCAGGCTTTTTATGCACAGATTTTCTTCCAGAAGGCACTGTGATCAAGGTGGAGGGTCTAGCATTTCTGAAGGAAAGGGCCCACCTGTAGCAGGCAGTCAAAGTCTTCCAGAAATATTCTTTCAGTTATCAGTTTGAGTCATTGATCTTTAGGGCTCATTAAACTGGCTAAAAACATTTGCTACTCCAGAGAGAAAACTGCAGAATTGGCCAACGAACACTGCACTAGATACTCATTTTTTGAAGTGACTATTTTTGATGAAATTCTTTGTAAAGTGGTTTGAACTCTTTGTTTTTTTTTATAAATGGAAATATTAAAACTAATATCTAGTGGAAACAGGAACTTTATATATAAATTTTATCCAATAATACACATGAACACATATCATTATTTCTATTCATATATAATACACATGCATGCAAACACAGGTAATAATTATATTGCATATAATTTCCTGAATGTTACATCTACATGTACACATGTAACACATGTATACGCTCCCATATACAAATAATACACATATGCCCTTATAAATATATATACCTGCACATATAATAAAAAAATAACTAGATAATTACAATTTAATAATTAGTATAAAGTTTTTAATTGGGTATTTTTCAGGTTGTCAAATCTTTCAGACAATTCACAAATTAAAAACGAAAGGCATAATAAGACACGTTTTCCTGACACTTCAATATTAAAATTTGCACCCCAAATATGACAAGTACTTGCTAGCACTTTATAACCTTAGGGAATTATATAAGTAACATAACGCGTCATTTCCATGACAAGGATTCAAATTTCATCATGAAATTGTCTTCTGTTTCAATAGCTTGGCTTTTTTTCCAACAATATTTTTAAGTGCATATAGATGAAGTGTTTTATTCTGTCAGTGTTCCATGGCAATTAAACTCCCGAACAGCCTCATAGGAAGGATTTTTCCTAATTTAAAATAATGAGTTATATAGTTTCGTCTAAGTTCTGAAAATACTGTTTTGTACCCATAAACATAGAACCTGGTTCTTTGCCCTTTTATTAGTAACATAATGACTTTCCAATGCCCATCACCTTTAAAAATCCACTAGGGTTTACAAAAGATCAGATGGCCTTTGCCCACCGACGTGGTTTACCACTACCAGGACAACCACATCCCCATGGGGTATTGTGGTGGCAAATTCTGGGCCAGCCACCAGATTCATACAATAAAGTGTTATGTTTGCAAACCTTTGTCATCTTTTCCCATGACTGTTTCCAATGACGGGCCTGTGTGTATGTGTGTGTTGTGTAATTGTGTGCATGTACAAGCTTAAATAATGTGCCGACAACACTGTTTCCAAGTTGGTATTCATTAGGCTGTTGCCTCCTGGGCCAGGGCTGCACTAATCCTGGCACTGGCTGCCAGGAGAAAACCTGATTACTAAGCCTGATTCTTAATACTAAGAACATGAACCATATGCTAATGATTTATGAATAATGAAAAGACATTAATTATTGCCATTAATTATTACTTAGAAGTTCAATGTTGATACAAGTAAATGAATACTCTAAACATAATTTCACCATGTTCAATGGTAGATAGGACTCAACATTTTTTAAGAGATGGAATTCTGTGATTTATATACAACAGGAACAACATCTAAAATTATTCCTTAAAAGATTAAGAATACTAATTTCATATGCTGTAACATGCATGTATCCATGTGAATATATATACTAAACGTACAAGTTTAGACTGGAAGCTGCCATTTACTATTGACATTTTGAAGATTTTATTCACATCAATTTATTGGGAAGTTTATATTCTTGTTTAGTAGAGTTATGATAGTGTCATGGTTAATTTTATGTGTCAATTCAACAGGGCCCAAGGGTGCTAAGGTATTTGGTCAAACGTTATTGAGAGTGTTTTGTGAGGGTGGTTTTGAATAAGGTTAACACTTAGACTGAGTAAAGACTGGTAGACTAAAGCAGCTTGCCCTCCTCAGTGAGGGTGGGCCTCATCCAATCAGTTGATGGCCAAGTCCTCCCTTAGGGAGGAGGGAATTCTTCCTGATGATCTTCAGACAGGGACATTGACTTTTTTCCTCCCTTCAGAATCAAACCGAAATGCTGACCCTTCCTGGGTCTCGAAGCTGCCACCTTCATACTAGAACTATGGCATTTAGCTCATGCCTCCCGGACTAGAGTGGACCCGTCAGTTCTCTGGGATCTCTAGCTGGCTCTGAGACCTACTGGCTCTGTGATCATAGGAGCATTTTCCTTATAGTTAACAGTGCTGGATTTCAGCTCCAGCAGGTCCAGGGTTCCCTGAAGGATGGATGGTGTTGGTGAAAAGGACGATGAGAGAAACACAAGATTCTTTCTGATCAACAGGCAGGCTTCTCTGCACTGAGACTCAGCTTTATTGATGGTCAAATGTATGGGGAATAGCACAGACATGGCATTTGCCTTAGAAAGTGATTTCTGATGATAAAATTCATTGATAGGTAACAATTTACAAGAACATAGATTTGCAGAAGATTCATGCATAATCTTTATCAATAGTGATTGATGTAAGGGATTTAATGCTAATCATATGGGCAGGAAGGTACCCTTAGCATTCAAATAGAAGACAATGTTTCTAGCATAGCAAAGGCAAAAGTTAGTTCTTTGTGAGCAGGGGTCAATAGCCTGTTTACTTGAGAAGCATAAGAAAAACAGGATTGTCAGGAAATGCAATGGTTGCTTCCATATCACAAATGAAGAAGTTCCTATAATAAGTTCCTCCACAAGGTGCAATCAGCATGTAATAGGACCAGAATAAGGCGACACGTCACTGCATATGCCAGTCAACAAGGGGCCTTGGGGGGGGGGGGGGGTTGGTGCTCAGGCAAAAACAACTGAGTGGGTCATCATCTGATGGAAGGAGACCTTGCAAACCTGCCATGACCTCACAAGGAGAATTCTCAACTTCTGAGTCCGAATGGCTCCCGACAACAAGTCCATTTAATCTTTTGAGGCATAATAGCATATACATCGAGTTTAGCTTTGTATTATTCATTATTATCAGTATTTTGATATATTTCTGAATAGAGACTGATGTACTACTTCCCAATGTGAATCTGGTGACATTTATTGACATTTGATGTTCAATTATATTTTTCTAAATATGTCTTCAAAGTTACCTTCTTTCATGCACTGTCTGGTGTACATTTGATATGAAAGCCATGCGTCATTCATGATATCATGATGTAGGATTTAAATCTCATGTGTTTTTTTCAAGGATTGATGAAGGATCAAACTCCACTTGTAAGCACTGCAATTCTCTCTTCTCTTTCTCTTTTTCTATGCTCTAAGATAGCTATGGAATTGAGCAATTTGTGAGTTCCAGCTATAGGTGGGACCCATTCTTTACTTCGTAATGTTTCTCCTCAGGATAAAGTCTGCGATCCTGCTAAGGTTGAGCAGTCATACAGATTTAACTACATTCTTTACATTTTACGTTTTTACCCCAGTATGAATTCTGTGGTGTAGAGTGAAGATTCAGCTCTAATTAACATGGTCTCCAAATTCTGTATATTTGCAACATCTTCCCTAGTATTCCTTCTCTGATGAGGAGTCAGGGTGTAGCAGTTCTTAGAAGTCTTGCCACATGCTGTCGTATTCAGTGGTTACTCTCCAGTATCAAGTTTCCAATGTGAAGCAAAGGGTGAACAGTCCACAAAACTTTTCTCACGTTGTTCAAATTTGGAAGAGTTGCTCCAGGATGAATTCTGTGATACTGAGTAAAGGCTGAAAAGTGATTAAAGACCTTACTGCATTTTTTACATTGGGAAGGTTTTCATCTAGTATGAATTCTGTGACGTCAAGTAAAGTGTAAAGGTCACATAAAGATCTAGCCATATTCTAATATTTGTAGAGTTTCGATCTAGTATGAATTCTGTGATGTTGAATAAGGTGAGTGTTGGATAAAGGCTTTGGCACGTTACTCATATTGCTAACGTTTCTCTCCAGAATGCATTCTTTTATGTTTAATAAAGTGTGCGTGCTTGGTAAAGGTCTTGCCACATTCGTTGCATTGGTAGGGTTTCTCTATAGTATGGATTTGGTGATGTTTGGTAAGGTTTGAGTGGTCAGTAAAGGATTTGCCACATTCTTTACATTGGTAAGGCTTCTCTCCAGTATGGATTCTGTGATGTTTGTTAAGGTCTGACTGCTGAGTAAAGGCCTTGCCGCATTCTTTACATTGGTAAGGTTTTTCTCCAGTATGGATTTGGAGATGTTGGATAAGGTTTGTCTGTTGAGTAAAGGATTTGCCACATTCTTTGCATTGGTAAGGCTTCTCTCCAGTATGGATTCGGAGATGTTGGATAAGGTTTGACTGTTGAGTAAAGGATTTGCCACATTCTTTGCATTGGTAAGGCTTCTCTCCAGTATGGATTCTGTGATGTATGGTAAGGGTAGAGTGTTGAGTAAAGGTTTTGCCACATTCTTTGCATTGGTAAGGCTTCCCTCCAGTATGGATTCGGAGATGTTTGATAAGGTTTGACTGTTGAGTAAAGGATTTGCCACATTCTTTGCATAGGTAAGGCTTCCCTCCAGTATGGATTCGGAGATGTTTGATAAGGTTTGACTGTTGAGTAAAGGATTTGCCACATTCTTTGCATAGGTAAGGCTTCCCTCCAGTATGGATTCTGTGATGTATGTTAAGGCCTGACTGGTGAGTAAAGGACTTGCCACATTCCATACTTTGGTAAGGTTTCTCACCAGTATGAGTTCTGTGATGTTCGGTAAAAGATGAGTGTTGGGGGAAGGCCATCCCACATTTTTTATGTGTGTAAGGTTTCTCTCCTGTACGGATAAGTCTATGTACATTTACTGATGAGGCATCATTAAAGATTTTACCACCTTCTTCACATTCGTAAGGTTTCTCTCCAGTGTGCACTCGCTGATGTTGAATTAGTGCTGAGGTCCTGTTGAAGGCTTTGCCACACTCCTTACAAAGGTAACCTTTCTGTCCGGCATGGATTGTCTTATTGATAGGTTGTCTTGATGACTGACTAAGTATGTTCCCAGGTTCATTGCATGTGTATGGGCTTTTTCCCACATGAATCCTCTTCTGATCACCAGCACTGGGGGACTGGTTAAGTATTTCCCCACATGCGTCATATTTAGAGTGATTCTCTCCTACATGTATACTCTTATGTGTAATGAGGTTGACACTTTGATCAGAGACCTCCCCACATGGATGCCATTCACCACCGTAGTCTGGAATAGGAGTCCCCAGGTGTGCTTGAGGCCCCTCACTGTCCCCATCCTTGTTCTGGTCTCTCATTAAGTGTCCATTCTCAAGGGCACTACCTTTATATCCATCCACTGACACTCTTTGGATAGAAGGTCTTATAAACGCCTCTGAAAGGAGGCTGTCAGTTTCATTGGGAAATCCAGCTGAAAGCGAAAAATGAAAGTAAAGGCATTCCACTTGCTACTCTCTGATGTTTAGAATTAGAATTTGTCATACACAAAACTGATATCAGAAAAAGTCAACTGCAGGAAAAGGAATCATTACTTTTTCTTTTTCTTAAAATACTTATCTTTTTTAATGTTTATTTATTTTTTGAGAGATGGAGAGAGAGCGTGAGAGAGGAAGGGGCAGAAAGAGAGAGAAACAGAGAATCTGAGGCAGGCTCCACTCTCTGAGCTGTCCGCACAGAACCTGATGGGGGACATGAACCCACAAACGATGAGATCATGACCTAAGGTAAAGTCTGACACTGGACTTACTGAGCCACTCAAAACCCCCAAGTCATTAGTTTTTCACATCACTTAGACAGTATGTTTATGTAATCCCCATATTTCTTAATAATGCTATTGTTGGCATATTTTGCAATTTGGTGTTGTTTGTATGTTTAGAAATGAAAGGCTTTGGGGTCCGTGGGTGGCTCAGGGATGGTTGCACATCTGACTCTCGGTTTCAGCTCAGGTCGTCATCTCATCGTTTGTGAGCTCTAGCCCACATCCCTGTCTGCACTGACAGTGTGGAGCCTGCCTGGAATTGTCTCCTGTCTCTCTGCCCCTCCTCTACTCTCTCTCTCCTTCTCTCAAAGTAAATGGGAAAAAGAAAACCTCAAAAGAAATGAACGTTTTTGCTTTCTTGATTCTGAAAATTGAGTTATACCCTTAAATTCTGTGTAATCATGTCTTTTAAGTGCTAAATACAGAGGGGCTTTCATTAGAGATTTCCGGGGTTGATATTGATGAATATATG
Organism: Helogale parvula; assembly: GCA_004023845.1. Classification (NCBI taxonomy): domain Eukaryota; kingdom Metazoa; phylum Chordata; class Mammalia; order Carnivora; family Herpestidae; genus Helogale; species Helogale parvula. Next base: position 8,996 of record PJEM01015526.1, read on the forward strand.
TTGTAATTTTCCTCTGCTTGAAAATCAGCTAATAAATCAAAATAGGTCCTCTTTCATGGTTGCACACTAAGATTTTAGTCTTAGAGCTACAGAGGTGGGTAGGTGGCTCAGTAGGTGAAGCGTCAGACTTGGGCTCAGGCCGCGATCTCAGAGTCTAGGAGTTGGAGCCTTGGGGAGGAGTATGTGCTGACAGCTCAGAGCCAGTAGCCTGCTTCAAATTTGGTGTGTCCCTCTCTTTCAGCCCTCAATGCCTGCTCTCTCTTTCAAAAATAAACATTACAAACGATACTTAAAAGTTTTTGATACGATGAATCGTAATGTAATCTCATATACAACTACTCAGAATGTGAAAACATATGACAAAGTCACAGGAACTTCCTATTATACATGACAAAATTATAAAATGATTCAATGATTAAGAAAAAATGAATAGAGATTTTATTATAGGCTTCCAGTTTTGAATTTTAAATGTTCTATCTCCCTTGTGACATTAATTTATGTAGAAATTCTAGGAAAATAAGAGATTAAGTTATTTTATGATTGAGGAATGGAACATATAGAGAGGAAATTTTGTATTTTAGTTAATATCATCAAAAATGAACTTTTCTTACTTTTTATAAGTTTACTTTAATTAATTTTGAGAGAGAGACCAGTAGGGGAGAGGAGCAGAGAGAGAGTGAGACAGGATTCCAAGGTTGCTTTGTGCTGTCATCAGTGAGGCCTGGGTGAGACTCAGACTCACTGACTGTGAGATCATGACGTCAGCTGAAGTCAGATCCTTCAGCAACTGATCCACACATGTGCCCCAAAAACGGAACTTTCGAAGTGAAATAAAGGGTTGAATTTTCTCATTTTAGGGAGGTGCTTTATCAACTGATGAACCTGGTGGGTCTTAATTTTGTATGATAAGGATTAAAGCCTCCATATATTGGAAATGATTAAGCCGAATTTAGATGGGCTCTGTCCCCAGTGTTCCAGGGATTTCTGCACCAAATCCCAATAAGCCTACCACTACCCTGACGCACTTCTCACTCAAAGCAAACACTCAGAAATGAACGAATATAGACTTCCTCAGAAACACAGAGAATACCTCAAAGCAATGGAGAGCCAAGGAGATTATGGAGGCCCTCACTGTGGAGTGAAGGACCTTTAAGTGGAACTGAAGGAGAATCCTTAGAGATTTGTGAGAGTGTGATGTATTGGAAAGCAGGTGTGCCTCTGTGAAACGTATTGACATAAAACTAGGTTTTGCAAACCGATTGCCATTGCAGAATGGCTGCTCAAATCACATTGTACGGTCTTTCTTCATCCTTCACATTTGGACCTCACCTCTGTCATCTGCCTCATTCATTCCCACTTACCTGGGTATGAGGCTACTGTCTCCTTTCTCTTCACATCCCATAGCTTCCTCTTTTGTTCCAAAAAGATGACCAGGTCTGGCTTTGACACAATAAGACCTGTTTGTTAGAACAAAAGAATAGAGTATTGCTGGAAATTCTACCTTTTAACCCAGTATTGGACTCAGTAGAGAAAAGAGGACATTCTAGAATTCTGGAAAATCATGCCCAAATGCTGTTGCCCAACAGCCCCTTTGGAACACACAGAATGGGTTACCAAGTCTCACATCCTGATCTCCACTTCTGAGATTTACCACTACCAACATGAGTAGAAATTCATATTGAAGACGGAAATATCATTTTATGCCACTCACTACTTAGAAATGCCATCCATCTATGAAATGATGATGTGACTCTAAGGAAGGGAAAACTCACCTGAAAGGAAACATCATGAAGACATTTCTCTACATCTGCCAACCCCTCCTTCTTTCTTTACTGTAGGGATTTGAATCCCCCGCATGCGAGAGAAAGCTTCTAAGAGACAGTCTCCACAGGAAGGAACAAAACCCTTGAGTGGCGCTTGGGAAATCTAGAGGGAGTTAGCCTCACCCAAGAAGACGAAGTGTCCGTAGGTCTCTATCATCACATCTCTGTACAGTTCCCGCTGACTGTGGTTCAGGCATCTCCACTCTTCCTGAGAGAATTCGATGGCCACATCCCTGAAGGTCAGCAGTCCCTGCGACAAACACCACAGTTACCAAGTGGACACAGCAGGAGGTCATAACGGTACCTAAGATGTAGGAGGGAGATCATGTCTCCAGCTGGACCCCACGACCCGATCTGCACTGCTTACCTGCATGTGCCCACAGGCCTCAGTCCCTCATTTTACTTAGCCTCTTATTTATACCTCCCTTTTACTGCAGGAAAAACACCCCTGAGCTCAGTGTGCTATTGGGGAAATACATAAGGTAATGACTGCCCTGGGGAAGAGCTGACGTGGCTCAATTCGGGCTTAGCCCCTGAGTCACATCTATGCAGATGAACATCAGAGTAAAGCATGGAGTGAACACAGTTACTTTTTAAAAATGTTTATTTTCTGAAAGAGAGAGCATGAGTATGGGTGATGCAGAGAGAAGAATTTCAACTGGGCTCCATGCTCAGGAAGGAGCTTGACTTGTGGCTTGATCTCAAGACTGTGAGATCCTCACTTGAGCCTAAATCAAGAGATAGAAGCTTCAGGGACTGAGCCACCCAGGAGCTCCCTTCGACCTCATTTTAAGACTTAGAGCACGCCCCAAGGAGGAGCACAACTGCCATTTACTATGTAACAGAAAATGTATAGAACTGTGTTCTTAAGGCTCAAGTGCAATTGTATCCCCAGACTCCCCTTTCTAAATATCCACCCTAACCCTAAATACATGGAAACCATTCTGGGGCACCTCAGTGGCTCAGTCTTCTGCCTTTTGATTTCCGCTCAGGTCATGATCTCACAGTTTGTGAGTTCGAAACCTCATGGGTGCTGATGGTGCAGGGACTGCCTGAGATTCTCTCTGTCGCTCTCTCTCTCTGCCCCTCCTCTGCCCTTTCTGTCTCTCAAATAAGGTTAAGATAATTAAAAAAAAAAGGAAAGAAAGAAAACCATTCCCCTTCCTCTGTGAGTCTCTAGTTTTGAACTTATATCTTGTGATCTCCTTATTTCTTGCAAATAAATTTTTCTTTGTCTGACATCCCTGCCTGATAGAATTTTTATGATTCATCAAGGACTAACCTCCTGTTCGTTCAGTTACATTAGGAATACTGGGTTTGGCTTAGATGAATTTCTTACTTTCTGCAGTAAGACGATTGGGGACACAGAATTATGCTCTAATATGTTCTTTAACTTTGAGGTATAAACCGATGTAAATATTGGCTTAATCTGGAGAATTTGTAAAATAACGGCATCAACACAGGCACACTCACTTTTTTTTTTATAGAAAGAGAGAGAAAGCGCAAGTAGGGGAGGGTCAGAGAGAGAGGGTGACACAGAATCCAAAGCAGGCTCCAGGCTCTGAGCTGTCAGCACCAAGCCCCACACAGGGCTCAAACTCATAAACAGAGAGATTATGTCCTGTGCTGAACTTGGAAGCTCAACTGAGTGGGTCATGTGGTGTCTCTTTCTTAATGGAAAGTTTTGATGAGTTACAAATATACTTAGTATATTCTAACATAAATCAGAATTCACAGCAGTGCAATGGCCATCTATTAAAATGCAGATTCTGTTCAGGAGTTCTGGGAAAGCTCTGTGTCCACATTTCTAACAAGGCAGTAGCCTTTGAATCAAGGGATACATGTTTCAATAACAAAGAGGAAGAATTCAATGACAAGAACTCTTGGAGGACTTGGAACTGAATGGGATCAAAGCAGTTACAAGTTCTACTAGACTAGCAAGAAAGGTAACAAGGTTATAAGCATTTCCTGGTTAAAGGGAGCATCTAACAGTTTCTCATAAAGTCATGAAAAACAAATTATACTAATCTAAGAGAACATATGATTCTTCTATTTTTCGTGAATCTTTTGTCAAGCATCCGGTACAAGGTACAGATCAGATTTTAACTCAGGTCAACTGACCTACAGTCAGTTTCCGTAAAAGGACACACAGGTTAATACACCCAACGGGCCCTAAATCAAAGATTAGAAGTGATTGAAGAGAAAATTATCAGGGTGACCAAAAACAGTTTTGCGGGGTTTTTTTTAAACTTTTATATATTTTTGATACAGAGAGAGACAGAGCATGAGAGGGGGAAGGGCAAAGAGAAAAGGAGACACAGAACCGAAAGCAGGCTCCAGGCTCTGAGCTAGCTGTCAACACAGAGCCTGACGCGGGGCTCGAACCCACAAACATGAGATCTGACTTGAGCCAAATTCGGAGCCTTAACCAACTGAGCCACCCAGGCGCCCCTGAAAACCATTTTTAATGAGTGCGGTGCCTGGGTCGATACTTAACCATCTTAACCAACTAAGTCACCTGGCACCTTAAAACTCTTTTTAAAATGTTTATTTATTTTGAGAAAGAAAGATGGCTCACGCAGGAAAAGGAAAAAAGAGAGAGAGAGAGAGAGAATCCCAAGAGCCCTCCTAAGGTTACCATGAAGCCTGACATTGGGCTCTATGTTATGAGCCTCGAGTTTATGATCTGCACTGAAATTGAGTGAAGACACAAGTAACTGAGCCACTCAAGCGCCTCTCATTGAAATGGGTGCCTTGTTTCAATCATCAATTGTGCTCTCTGGTACTTCAGGATTTTAAGGTGCCCAAACATGGTAATTAAGTGATTCGTCACTTTCTAAAAACACAAAAAAGTACAAACAAGAGTGTTGGGGCCCATCCAGCCAGAAGTGCTGTGTGGCCTTTGGGACCCTGCTTCCCCTACTTGAAAATGTGTGCGCCTGACTGCCTGACCTAAATGGATCAGAGACTGGAGTTAGTTTCCCTGTTATTCATGCCACTTGGTATTTGTGGTTTCAGTAAATGGGCAGACTTTCTTATTGAAACTTCCTCCCTAGTTAGAGGCACTTTTCTCACAGACTATTGTTTAAACCTTTAAAGAAAAATGGCCTTGTCATAAGTTTCAGTTAATATTACACTATGTACGCAAAATAAGACTCCTGCTGATGTATTTTTAGTGATAAATTATGTTTTTTGATCTTCTGCATTGTACCTTGTTTCTATTTTGATTTTCTGTTTTCGCTACCATGGAAATAATAATTTTTTTCTGGAAGTAACAAACAATGTAATCATTAGAAAAATGATGTAATCACCTATGGTATATAAGACACCAAGTTTCACAGTAAAGTGTGGTCTCTTCCACCATTCATGTTGTCTGTGTTCTTTTTTATAGGTATTTCGCTGACACCAACCCCCTACTCAGAGACCCTTAGACTCTGGTGCGTGGGCTGGTCCCCCGCACAAGAGTATGTCTCTGTCATAACTACAAAGATAATAAAAACCTATGGGAAGAAGGACAGATTGACTCAGAACCTCTACTCCCAGAGGTCATTACAACTACTACACGGAAGTGAGACCCTTCATTGCCCCACAAAAAGTGACCTCAGAAGGGCCAGGAATAAATATATGCTCAAGAAAGTACTCTTGAGGCCTTTTGGGTGAGCGAGTCTGACCTTATTAAAGCACAGGGACAGGATCTGTGGAGAGAATGAGCGGCAGTGTGATTGTGAGGAGTCATTGATCATGAACTTTAAGCTGTGGGGTAGACATAAAAGTTTCCCAAGGGATTTTCATAGGAAAAGAAAACTCAGTGGATCCTGAGAGTCTGGTTATGGTCAAGCAAAGCTAGCTTTTTGCCTCTAGAAAAGCATTAACATTAAAGCAGTTGTACATTCCTTGAGCAATATCCTCCTCTGCCAGTCTCCAGTATTTCCCAGTGGGTTGCAAGGTGTTAAGGAAAATGAATTTTATCTACATTTTTTTTGCCTTTGTTTTCCTCACCAGAAATGGCCAAACCAGGGTGCCTGGGTGCTCACTCAGTAAACCATCTGACTCTTGATTTCAGCTCAAGTCAAGGTCTCATGGTTTTGTGGGTTTAGCCCGGAATTCAGGCTCTGCACTGACCCTGTGGGGCCTGCTTGGAATTCATGCACACTGTCTGCACCTCCCCTGCTCCTAGTCTGTCTCTCTCAAAAGAAATAAACTTTTAAAAAAACTAGAGGGAAAGAGAAACGGGGAGAAAGAAGATTCCAGTTTAAATATGATGGTGTTTGGAAATCACTCAGGGAATCTTCCTGAAATCATTTCACCTGATTAGATGGAACATATGAACATTACAGGGGACAAATATGGCAGAGAGCATAAAGCCCCATAAAATAAGATAACAACAGATAACAGGAAACACATTCATCGCAGTGCCTAAGGCACACCTCCAGACACAGGATCACCCATGCGTTCTTGGGACCCCCAAGCTGTAAATCAGAATATAAACAACTTTAAGGATACAGTGGATTTATACACCCTTCAATCACATAGAATTTCCATGTCTTGTCGTATCTAGGATATTTTCAAGTATCCATTCCACATTCTAAGGAGCAGGAACATTCTAGGGCATTCTGTGTCTCATAGACACCTTATGTATTTGTGCATTTTCGTAATCCTATTCTACCCAAAACAGTGAAAGTGTTGATTTCAGCTCAAAACGGGAACGGTTCTCCTTGAGTGCAACCCCAGGACCAGATTCCATCAGTAACAGGAACTGGGATGCAACACTCTCCAGTCTGAACCCCTCATGAATGGACTCTTTTCAATATGGGCAGGAATTTAATTCAAAGTGACAAGCGTTGTTGCCCAATGGAAGCCAGGTTGGAGAGAAGGGAGAGAAGTCTCTGGGGTACAGAGGAGGAGTATTCTGAACACCTAATTTTGAGTATCATTTCTGAGAAGGTTAAAAATTGGGTGAAAGCATAAAGCAGAACCATCAGAAGAAAAAAAAATTTTTTTTTTTTAAATTTCTTTAGTAGCAGGATTCTCACACTGAGACTTTTCTTTCATGAAACAACTTTATTCCTCCTGGCACCTCTCAGCTGGTTTCGTACCCAAAGAACCGAGCCCTGAACAGCACATGGCATAGTTTTTCATATATGTTGTGCCCCCAGATATGGTAACACACAAACATGCAGTGCAGCCACGTGGTCTCTTATTACAAGGTCAAGACAGATGTTGTCAGGTACTCATGGAGCCAGGTTCTCTGCAAGGTTTTTATTTTTTCATTCTTTGGGGAGGACACAGAGAGAAAGAGAAAGAGGGAGGGAGAAAGAAAAAAAATGCAAACTGAGGGAGAAAAACAGAGGAAGAGAATGAGAATCTTCACTAGGCTCCAATTCAGCAAGAATCCTGACTCAAGGCTGGGTCACAGGTCCCTGGGATCAAGGTCTGAACTCAAATGGAGAGTCCGATGCTCAACTGTCAGAGACACCCAGGTCCCCACAATTTCTAGATGCATGAAATTTTCGGAGAAAAAGACAACAGGGCCTCTGGCCAGGGGCACAAGGCTTACCTGAGTACTGGCCGTTGCTTCTTTCATCTTCTCGTCTATGTTTCTTTCTCAGAAGATCTTTGTGGAGAAATCCCAGCTCAAGTAGGAGAAATTTGTCTGAAAAGCTAGCAAAGCAGTCTCTTCGCTGGTAAACTGCTTGCCTGCAGGCAGGACTTTGAAATGCAGAGAAGGTACAACTTCCCAGCCTTCCTGTCAGGAACTATTGAGAAACTATGGGCTCCTACTTGAAGACTCATCTCTGAGATTGCCTTCTCTGCTTTCAGGTGGGCATCCCTGTTGGGAGGCACCTTGGACTCAGGCTTGAGTGAAAATTCCTGGTGAGGGTAAGGCAAGTGTGCCAAGTGTCTTGTCAACAGGCAGCGACCACTATTTACCCTCCTGGAACTACCATTTCTGCTTGGGCACCAACCCTCGGACTGCTTTGCTGATTGGTGTCAGGAGCGGCCTGTCCCCCTCCCCTGTCCCTGAGGCGTGATTGCACCTGGTCAGGGAAAAGATGAGCAAACTCTACACCCTACTGCGACTTAGGCAAGCCACCTAGAATTTTCCTCCTAGTCGAGCAGTTAACTGAGAAGTGACTTTTTTTTTACTCCTGGATGTCATTGCAAGTCCCCATTGTGATAAATGTCAAAAATGTACCATTCGTCTTGGGACAGTAAGAGCAGACATTGTGTCTCCCGGGGATCCTGTTTTTCTGGGTACCTTCTCTTAGAGCTATAAACAGCCTTCTGACCCTTACTCATGTAAAACTGACCTTTACTAAAGAATGCTGTTTGCCTCATGTCTAAAGATCGCTTTCGCAGGGCTCTACCGGAGGTTTTGTATATCTTTCTCTTCTTCATCCTATGGGGAAAAGAAGGACGCTTAAAAAATACCTGCCCTACCCATATAATAGCATGAGTGCCTGTAGCTGGTTTTTTTTTTTTTTTTGACAATCATTACGACTAAGATTAGAATTGTAACTTATGCAGAATTCCCGATCTGCAAAATTGTGTTGAAGAAATTATTTATGAGAAATCATTTACTAACATAACCTGCTCTTTCTGCTCCTTGTACCTTTCACTATAATAAAGCTAGAGAATCAGACAGAGCAGATCCCTGCCTGGTGAACACAAAGAAACTTGAGCTATCTCACTCCTTTTCGCTGACACTATCCATCCTTCAGGGTTCCCTGGACCAGTGGGAGCTGGACTCTGGCACCTCCCTTCCCACAGAGCCCACAAACTCTGCTAAGAACACAGAAAACGGCTGCTACTTAAACCTCAACCTCCCCGACTCCTCTACAGGAGTCCTGCTACCTCTCCTTGTCGAAAAGCCTGCACTCAACTCTCATAGGTTGTTGTTTTTTTTAAAAATAGTATGTATTTCTTTTATGGGAGACAGAGACAGAGCATGAGCAGGGCAGGGGCAGAGAGACAGGCAGTGAGATTCTGAAGCGTGCTCCAGGCTCTGAGCTTGAGCACACACCCAATGTGGTGCTCAAACCCTCAAATACTAGGATGATGACCTGAGCCAAAGTCAGGTGGGTAAACGACTGAGCCACCCCAGCACCTTTCAACTCTCATAAATTAATGGGAAGCCTTCCTGCCTATCCCTGGGCCCCACTGAGAATTATGATAGAGAAGGAGAAGATTCAGTAGGCAGAATGGGAAAGATCAGGACCTGAGGTCTCTGGGTGGGGAAAAAGCATTTAGAACAATGCTGGGAGTGTCTGATCACAGCCAACCCCCTCAGGTGTAAGGTTCCTCTTAAATATTTGACAGACACCACCTACTGCCCCTCAGGTTCCTCTCAGGAATTTGACTAAAGAGCTAAATAAAAATTAGTAGTATATCATAAAACTAAGACCCACAGGGAACTGTCTGGCCTTAGACCAGCTCCCATACAACTGAAATGACACAATCAGGAGTAGAATCCTGACACCTACAGTTAGTAGGCCAATAACAGATGACTTGAGGAGGAACAAGGGGGAGGGTAAAAAGGGTGGGAGAGACCTGAACCTCATAAAACAAAGATCTTTGCCTACACTCTCGGATTTTCACCCTCTAATGCCCCTTCTCTGTACACAGAGCTTTCCTACAGTCTCCCTCTCTTATACTCTAATCAACTTTGGCCTGCTGTTCATTTTGGGTCGGGTTCTTCCTTCTTGGCAGCAGGGAGACAGGGAAACCCCAGGGGATGAGGTAAAAAAAAAAAATCCTGCACAGGGTCCCCTGGAGCACTTCACTAAAACAACACTGTTGTATCCACCCACCCACCTGAAGGAATCTGAGTCTGAGGGCAGCAGCAAGGATCCTTCTCGAAACTCAACAGGGACCCTCCTGGGAAGCATTGGGGGAGGTGAATGAGCACAGTCACTGAGGCTTCTTTGGTTGTAGCCCAGATTAAAATGCAGGCCTTCTCCACTGGTCAGAGTTTCTGGAGATTCACACATTCTCCCTCTTTCTGCTACACAGAGGGAGACACCCTTCCACATGGAACTTGCCCTCATGCATGCAAATGTCTCTTACAAAGGAAACTTGTCCTGGGTCTCAGAGTTTTTCCTCTGTTAGTTGAAAATAATCCTTATGGCAAAGAGACATAATTTGAGGTGACAAACTGCTGCCCTTCAGTAAGAAAGTTTATTTTCCTAAGTCACTGCCAAATTTTTTTCCAAAAAGAATGTCTTTTTTAAAAATTGCTGGGCGCCTAGGTGGCTCAGTAGGTTAAGCCTCCGACTTCGGCTCAGGTCAGATCTCATGTTCCTGGGTTTGAGCCCCGCATCAGGCTCTGTGCTGACAGCTGGCTCAGAGCCTGGAGTCTGCTTTAGGTTCTGTGTGTCCTTTTCTCTTTGCCCTTCCCCCTCTCATGCTCTGTCTCTCTCTGTATCAAAAATAAATAAAATATTAAAAAATGTTTTTAAAATTATTATTTCTGTCAGAGAGAGCGAGAGTGAGAAAGAGAGAGAGTGCCTGAGCAGGGGAGGGGCAGAAAGAGAGACACAGAAGCTGAAGAACGCTCAGCCTCTGAGCTGTCAGAACAGAGTCTGACAGGGGCTCCAACTCCTGAACTGCGAGAATATGACCTGAGGCAAAGTCGGGGGCCCCAGCAATTGAGCCACCCAGGCACCTCTAGAGGGTACGTTCTAAAACTCCCATCGACAATACATGAAAATTCTAACCTAAGTGCTCATTATTTTCACTGAAATGTGGTGTTACCCTGTCGTCGTAGGAGGTTCTTTTTTGATTTTCTGTGTGTTCTGTCCTGTTTTGTGCTGTTTTGTTGCGATTCTAGTAAATCTTGAATGGTATCTCACAATAAAATATGAAATCCTCTTCCTACAGGTTTTCATAGTGACTAAAATTGAATTTGCTTAAAATTACAAAGTAAAACAGAAATCAAAACGACTGCATTTAAATACTGCATGGATTGATATTAACCTAAGTAACCTTGTTTTGCTTTGAGGCAACGACCCCACTTAATTTATTTTTTAAGTGTACTTATTTTGACCCCGAGGAAGAGATGCGGGGAGACCACGAAAGCAGAGGAAGAGCAGAGAGAGGAGGACAGAGGATCCAAAGTAGGCGCCAGGCTGACAGCAGAGGGTCAGATGCAAGGCAGGAACAAAGGGACTGTCCTCCCATTACATGAGCTGAAGTGGGATGCTTGAAAGGCTGAGCATCTCAGACAGAACTCTGAGTTTTTTGTTTTTTGTTTTTTTTAATGAGGAACCCAGTATCCCCCAGAAAACCAGATAAGCAGGACTGGCAGCGCAAACAATTCCTGTCCAAACCAATTGGATCCTGTATTTCCCTGCAAACCCCCTGCCCCTTCCTCTGGGTGGCCTTGTAGTTCTGAAGGCGCTAACCTGCCACAGACCCCTCAGTCGGGTAAAGCAAGAAAGCTACTGTTCCTCTTTATCCCACATTCTCTCTCTTCAGTTTTGTGTGGCTCTGAAGCACCAAGGTCACTTCTCAACAACGAAATAAATGTGTAGGACAGGAAACCGTTTTTCTTCATCGGTTCTCAATTCTTTGGCTGGCCTAGTAATCGAACTATTATAAGACAGATGCATAAGAGAAAAAAAGGCTTAAGTATAGCAACATCAACAAGATGAGCATCAGGCAAATGATGCTTAGGTGCCATTGTGACTTATGGAGAGGTGTAGAGATTTAGAATTTCAAAGAGAGGGAAATAGATTCACAGGAAAAAGGAAAGTATAAATGTTGGGCAAAGAACTATTTGTCATGCCAGGCAGGAAACTCTTTTTAAAAGGTTCCTCTCTGGATCAGGGGAGGAGCCAAGATGGCGGACAGAAAGGGAGCGCTGTAAACTTCCTCTGCCACATCTATCGAACTGAGAAGGACATTATTCCCATCTGCAGGAGCAGAAGGATAGGGGCACCTGCATGGCTCAGTCAGTTAAGCGTCCATTTTCTGCTCAGGTCATGATCTCATGGTTTGTGGGATCGAGCCCCGTGTCACGCTCTGTGCTGACAGCCTGCTCAGAGCGTGGAGCCTGCTCTGGAATCTGTATCTTCCTCTGTCTATGACCCTCCCATGCTCGTGCTGTCTCTCTCTATCTCTCAAATAAATAAATTTAAAAAAACGTTAAAAAAAAAAAAGAGCAGAAGGAGAAAATACAGACTCCAGAAAGAAGACAACCTCAAAGGTGCCTGAGTGAGTGAGTGTGAACTGGGAAGATTGGAAAACAGGCTGGCCTGAGACAGGCAAGGGAGGTGGGAGCCCCAGCCCAACATGGGGCAATCGGGTGGAGCACGAGAGACAAAGGGAAGAGACAGAGAATGTGAACCCGTTCAAGGTACAGTCTCTGGAGAAGAGAGAAAGAACGTTTAACCGCACTTGGAAAGAAAAACTCTCACTCTGTATATAACTGCTGGGTAGCCCAAATTCCAAACCCGGGTGGAACAAGGGAAAAAACAGCTTCCAGCCCTTCACTCACTTCGATCTCAGCTGCGGGAGTGCGGGCACATACCTCATTTCCAACGCGCTGTTGCCCCCAGCATTGGTCATTGAAATCCCGAATCCCTGGAGCCAACAGGGAAAACTAGCCCCCACCCCTGTGAGATCCCAGCAGTTGGTGGTGGTCGAGGCGGTGGAGGCGGTGGAGGGGTGGAGCCCACGCTCCCGCTGCAGGAGCGCGCAGCTCATTTCCGGCAACGCCCTGGGCTTTGGGCAGCAGAAGCTTGAATTTCGGCCAGCGCAAAGAGAACCTGATCCCTACCCCAACGCGATCCTGATCCCGGATGGGGGCTGGGAGTTCCCAGTGGAGCTTATAAGGGCTGCACCTCGCCTCCTGCTGCGCACGTCGCCTCAGGCAGCACACCTCGCCTCAGAAAACGGCAGCGAAAATCCTAGCTGCCACCAAGAGAAACTGTCCCCTCCCCCTACAAGATCCTGGTTAGGAAGCCAGGTACCAACTGAGGTCAAGGATGTTTCTTATTCTTTTCTCCTAGAGGGATTTGATGGCTTCCTGTCTCACATTCAGGTCCTTCACCCATTTTAAGTTGATTTTTGTGTATGGTGTGAGAAAGTGGTCTAGTTTCATTCTTCTGCAATTGGCTGTCCAGTTCTCCCAGCACCACCTCCTAAAGAGGCAGTCTTTTTTCCATCGGATAATCTATCCTGTTTTGTCAAAAATTAATTGGCCATACATTTGTGGGCCCAGTTCTGGGTTCTCTATTCTTTTCCATTGGTCTATGTGTCAGTTTTTGTGCCAGGGCCATACTGTCCTGATGATCCTTGACCTCAACCCCAGCAGTTGAAAGTAAAGAGATGCAGAAATATCTATCATGCGACTGGAAGCCAAAAGAAAAGCGGAGCAACCATACTTATATCAGACAAACTGGACTTAAAGTAAAGGCAGTAACAAGAAATGAAGAAATACATTATATAATAATGACAGGGTCTCTCCATCAGGATGAGCTAACATTTATAAATATCAATGCGCCAAACTGGGGAGTGCCCCAATACATAAAACAATTAATCACACACAGAAACAATCTTTTGATAAGAATATGCTAATTTCAGGGGACTTTAATACTCCGCTGACAGCAATGGATAGATCAACCAGACAGAAAATCACTAAATAAACAATGGACCTGAACGGCACATTGGAACAGATGGAACTGATAGATATATTTAGAAGTCTGCATTGTGAAGTTAGGAAATTCACCTTCTTTTCCAGTGCAAATGGCATATTCTCCAAGATAGGTCACATACTGGGACATAAAGCAGCCTCCATAAGTATAAATGAATAGACATCATACCATGCACATTTTCAGATCACAATGCTATGAAACTTGAAATCAATCACAGGAAAAAGTGTGGAAAACCTCCAAAGACGTGGAGGTTGAAAACCACCTGACTCAAGAATGATGGGGCTAATCACACAACTATAGAAGAAATTACAAAATATATGGAAACCCATGAAAACGAAATACAACAATCCAAAATCTCTGAGACGCAGCAAAGGCAGTCCTAAGAGAAAAGTATATTGAAATCCAGGCCTATTTCAACAAACTACAAAAAGGACAAATTCAAATTCAAACAGAGCACCTACTGGAACTAGAAGGGGAACAGCAAGAGCACCCCTAACCCAGCAGAAGAAAAGAAATCATAAAGATCAGGGCAGAAATAAACAATATGGAATCCAAAAGAACAGTTGAGCTGATCCATAAAACTGAGAGTTGGTTCGTTGAAAAAATAAACAACATTGATAAACCTCTAGCCAGGCTCCTCAGAAGGATAAGACATATCAACCTGAGAGACAGAATCTTGAATGAAATAGGATCTATTACAACCAATCCCTTAGAAATACACGCAGTCATCAGAGATTACTATGAAAAATTATATGCCAAAAAACCTGACAACCTAGAAGAAATGGACAAATACCCGAATGCACATGCACTGCCAAAATTCAAATGGGAAGAGATAGAAAGCATGAACAGACCGATAACCAGTGAGGAAATTGAATCTGGTATCAAAAATTTCCAAGCGAATAAGAGCCCAGGGCCAGATGGCTTCCCAGGGGAACCCTACCAGACATTTAAGGCAGCGTTAATACCCATTCTTCTCAAGCTATTCCAAAAAATAGAAATAGAAGGAAAACTTCCAAACTCATTCTATGAAGCCAGCATCACGTTGATACCCAAACCAGGAGAGACCAAACACAAAAGAGAACTACAGACCAATATCCTTCATGAATACAGATGCAAAAATACTCAACAAGATACTGGCAAGTCGAATTCAACCGCATATTAAAAAAATTATCCATCATGATCAAGTGGGATTCATTCCTGGTTTACAGGGCTTGTTCAATATTGCAGATCCATCAGTGTGATCCATGACATTAACAAAAAAAGGATAAAAACCATATGATGTTGTCGATAGATGCAGAAAAAGCATTTGACAAAATACAGCAACTGTTTAAAAAAAAAAAGCGCTTGAGAAAGTCAGAATAGAAGGAACTTCCCTAAACATTTTAAAGCAGTTTTTGAAAAGCCCACAGCTAAGATCATCCTCAATGGGGAAAATCTGAGAACTTTCCCCCTGAGAGCAGGAACATGAGAGAAGTGTCCACTCTCGCCACTGTTGTTTAACATAATGCTGCAAGGCGTAGCATCAGTAATCAGACATCAGAAGGATTGGTTAAGAAGTCAAACTTTCCCTTTTCACAGATGACATGATACTCCACATTGACAACCCAGCAGACTCCATCAGAAGCCTTCTAGAACTGATCAATGAATTCAATAATTTGCAGGGTACAAAATCAATGTGGAGAAATCAGTTGCATTCCTATACACCAAATATGAAGCAGCGGAAAGAAAACTCAAGAAACTGATCCCATTCACGATTGCATGAAAAACCATCAAATACCTAAGAGTAACCTAACCAAGGATGTAAAAGACCTATATGAGGAAAACATTAGAAAACTTCTGAAAGAGATTGAAGAGGACTCCAAGAAATGGAAAAACATTCCCTGTTCATAGATCAGAAGAATAAACATTGTGAAAATGTCATTCCTACCCAAAGCAATCTACACTTTCAATACAATTCCCATTAAAATTGCACAAACATTCTTCTCATATCTAGAACAAACTATTCTCAAATTTGTAGGGAACCACAAAAGACACCGAATAGCCAAAGATATATTAAAGAAGAAAACCAAAACAGGAGCCATCACAATCCAAGAATTTAGCCTCTATTACAAAGCTGTCATGATCAAGACAGCATGGTATTGGCACAAAAACAACACATAAACCAATGGAAAAGAATAGAGAACCCAGAACTGGGCCCACAAGTGGACGGCCAATTAATTTTTGACAAATTTTTGACAAAGCAGGAAAGAGTGTCTGATGGAAAAAAGGCTGCCTCTTTAGCAGGTGGTGCTGGAAGAACTGGACAGCCACATGCAGAAGAATGAAACTAGACCACTTTCTCACACCATACACAAAAATCAACTCAAAATGGGTGAAGGACCTGAATGTGAGACAGGAAGCTATCAAATCCCTCCAGGAGAAAGTAGGAAACAACCGTTTTGACCTCAACCACAGCAATTTCCTACTCAATACATCCCCAAAGGCAATGGAAATAAAAGAAAAACTGAACTCTTGGGTCATCAAGATAAAAAGCTTTTGCACTGCAAAGGAAACAATCAGGAAAACTAATAGGCAACCGACAGAATGGGAAACGATGGTTGCAAATGACATATCACATAACGGGCTAGTATCCAAAATCTACAAGGAACTCCCCAAACTCCGCACCCAAAAAACAAATAACCCAGTGAAGGAATGAGCAGAACACATGAACAGGCACTTCTCCAAAGAGGACATCCAGATGGCCTACAGGCACATGAAACGGTGCTCAACATCACTCATCATCAGGGAAACACAAATCAAAACCACACTGAGATGTCACCTCACGCTAGTGAGAGTGGCTAAAATGAACAAATCAAGAGAATATAGATGCTGGTGAGAGTGTGGAGAGACGGGCACCCTCCTAGACTGTTGGTGGCAATGTAAACTGGTGCAGCCTCTCTGGAAAACAGTGTGGAGGTTCCTCAAAAAACTATCCATAGACCTCTCCTATGACCCAGCAATAACACTGCTAGAGATTTACCCAAGGGATACAGATATGCTGATGCATAGGAGCACATGTACCCCAATGTTCATAACAGAAATGTCAACAATAGCCAAAACATGGAAAGAGCCAAAATGCCCATCACCTGATGAATGGATCAAGAAGATGTGGTATATATATACAATGGATCATTACATGGCAATGAGAAAGAATGACATCTGGCCATTTGGAGTAAAGTGGATGGACCTTGAGGGTGTCATGTTAAGTGAAATAAGTCAGGCAGAGAAGGACAGATACCATATGTTTGCATTCATAGGTCTTACAGGAGAACAGGAGAAACCTAATGGAGGACCAGGGGGAGAGGAAGAGGGAAAGAGAGTTGGGGAGAGAGAGGAGCACAAAACTTGAGAGACTATTGAATACTGAAAATGAACTGAGGGCTGAAGGAGAAGGGGTGGGGGAAGAGGTGGTGGTGATTCAGGAGGGCACTTGTCGAGAAGAGCACTGGGTGTTGTATGGAAACCAATTTGACAATAAACTATTAAAAAAGAAAGAAAGAAAGAAAAGGTTCCTTTCTGGTATTACCTCTTAAATGCCTTAAAAAGAAGGCAATCTTTCCTTTGCACCCATTTGTACCATTTGACCCACTTCCTTAATATCCCTTCATTGAGCTCTTGGCAATCACTATTCTACTCTGCTGTAGGAGTTGAATGCTATTAGGATCTAGATATAATAGAAATAATATAGTATTTGCCACTTCCGATGTCTTATTCCACTTAATATAAGTTCCTCCAGGCACACCTGCATTGTCCCCAAGGGAAGGATGTCCTTCATTTAAGGTTGAATTTTGTATCTATATAGATAGAGAGATGATAGCTAGATAAATATAGATATCTACATTTAAATAGATATATAGATGTATGATATATATGGCATTTTTATTTATGATACATTTTTTATCCTATGATATTTATTTAAAATTTTTTTGTCTTTTTAAATTTTACTTTTAAGAGACAGAGACAGAGCGTGAGCAAGGGAGGGACAGAGAGAGAGGGAGAACAGAACCTGAAGTGGCTCCAAGCTCTGAGCTGTCAGCACAGAGCCTGATGCGGGGCTCGGACCCACGGATTGTGAGATCATGACCTGAGCTGTAGTCAGACACTCAACCTACTTATCCACCCCTCTTTGATATTAATTTTTATATCATACATAATATTATCTATAGATGACACGTTCCATACATACTCCTTCTAGAAAGCAGGGAAATGACAGGGTGATAACAATTCTTGTTTTCTCAAATCATTATACTTAAGAAAGTGGTAACTCAAGTGTGGAGGAATTAAACTGATGATACATTGCTGAAGAGAGTGTACCAAGTAAAGGAAACTGGCATTTACTTATAAACTCACAACATTTTTCTATCCTGTTTAAAAAAAAAAAAAGGAAACACAACAATTTAAAGTCCCTGGACTTTGAATCTAACATTCTTTCCTGTATTTTTGAGTTCATCGATATTTCTTCCTGTGGTTGCAAATATTCTTTTTCAATCAACAGGTAAACAGAAGATGGAAAACGGGTCAGGCCCAGTACCTACATCTTCATGATTACTGTGGGATGCCTAGTGGGCAACCCACAGGATATTATCGGGATTAAGTCACACCATCTAAGTGAAGTTCCCTACAGGGGACACCATCAACTCACTGCAACAGGAAATTTGTGCTCAATGCACATTGCAGTGATTGATTTCTACATATCGTTTTCCAAATGGAGATTGGTTCAGACATTAGGGTATTCCAGAATCTTCTTCCAGTAGACTTTCAAGTGCAATGAAAGCATGTGGTCCTGCAGGATGGTGATGGTGGTCTTAGCTGGGAATCAACACTTAACTCACAACTGTAGAACCTACGTGTTATACTCTTCCCTGGATCTCAGCAGGGATTGTCCGTGTTAACATCAGGTGGAGGCTGTGGGGGACTTAAGTGTGCTGAGCTGCGTTTGTGCCACTAAACTTGGGACTCAGGGAGCAGGATCCACACTTACAAGGAACTGGTGAAAGATGCCCATTCACAGACCCCATTCCAAATTGCGGAATCACCATTTCTTCGATGGGACCTGGTACACCAAATGATTTTATATGCACATGAAAACTTGAAAGCACAAACCGCCTATCAGTCTGGGTTTACAATAAAGATCCCACGGCGAGTTTTAAGAACCAGCATCACCTGTGCCTTCTGCCAGAGTCCTCTATTGGTCAGGATGAGAGCATTGGTGCTGCTTTAATTATGAGCTCCAGGAGATTCTCAGGGGAGGTCAGGGTTAGCATGAGGATTCACAGACGTATTTGGGAGGGCTGTGTCTGGCTTTCAGTTGAAGAGACGATGACAGTCTGTTGGGCATGGACTTGGAAGGGGCAGGTGGGGGCAGCCCAGGTTTCCCGGGGTGTGGCAAGATTTGTGGTTGTCTGTGGGAGGGGAGGACATCTGAAACCTGGAAGAAGAAACTCACATGGAAGTCGCCATGCAGGAGCTCCATTTTTTCTGACAAAGTCATTGAGAGGGTGGGCTTTTGAGCATTTCAGGATTTTTCTGCCTCTGAAGTGATGAGAGCAGGTGAAGAGGCTATGCTGAGGCCTTTAAAGGCCTACAGGTGTGATTTCTCCACATAATGTCCCCTCAGAAAGCACTCGAGAGCAGAAGGGAGAGGACGAAATGGCTACTTCTTAGGTAAATTTTGACTTAACTTAGGTAAGAACTGTGTCCTCATTTCCTAGTGAAATGCTGTGCATTTACAACTTGCAGACCTTACTTCTCTCTCTCTGCAGGTCTTGCCTTGCAAATTTGTTTTGGAGTAGTCAAATTCAGCTATTACGAGTTTCCTGACTTCCATCTCTGGGCTCTCTCTCCATTCTCTATGACCAGGCTGTCTATACAGCATGAGGAATTCCTGTCATGATTTTATGGCCTGCAAATTATTGAAAATAACCATTTGTTGACAGACCCATATGGGGATGTGTTGGGGACCCCAGTAAAGGTCAAGATTATATACTTAAGTTCTGTCTGGGTGTGGCATGAATCTATGTAAACTAGATTAAGGAACCTGAACAAATAGGGGCTCATGGTTGCTTCAGTCAGTTATGTGTTGGAGTTTTGATTTCAGCTTATGTCATGATGTCTCAGTTTTGAGTTCAAGCCCTGTGTCAGGCTGCTCACTGTCAGCAGAGTTTGCTTGGCACACTCTTATCCTCTCTTTCCCCCCTCCGCAATACACTCTCTCTCTCTTGCTCGATATAAATAAATAAACTTAAAACAAAAAGAACATGAATAAAGAAATCACATGGCTATTTGGCCCTGAATAAGACGCATTCTGAAAATTTGGCCCTGAATAAGACAGCGTTCTGAAAAAGAGCCTTGCCATCTAGATAGTTTCAAAGACTTACTATTTAAAATACATTGAAAGCGTGACTGGGTGACTCAGTGGTTAAGCATCTGACTTCAGATAATGAGATCTCATGGTTCATGGGTTTTAGCTCTGTGTCAGGCTCTGTGATGGCAACGTGGTGCTGTTTCAGACGTGGTTTCTCCTTCTCTCTCTGCCTTTCCCCTGTTCTGTCTCTCTCTGTCTGTCTGTCTGTCTCTGTCTCTCTCAAAAATAATAAACATTAAACAATTTTAATAAAATAAAATACATTGAAGACGATATAACATAGGAGGAATCAGTGGCTTGAAATTTTCCATAATCTTCTATATTTTCATTATTGGTATCCTATTAAAATTAGTAGGGTGGTTTTTTTTTTTTACATCCTTTGAAAACTCTATCACAATAATGATGAGTCCTTCTACATGCATGAGGCCACTGATACCAATTTGTTTCATTACAGCTGATGTTAACATTGTTCATGTGGATCAGGGTCTCTCTGACAGATTCCCCTAGAAAAGGAAGTCTCTCTCCTTATTTACACGAGATCCTAGCCTTTGCAAATAAAGATTTTCTATGAGTCCTGGACCTCCTAAGTTGCAATTTTATTTTGTACAGGATGAATGGTATATTCTCCCATTATTGCTGTTTTAAATTTTCAGGAAAAGGAAACCAGTATCATATAATTACTATATGTTCATGGTCTTAAAA
>PJEM01015527.1:0-29565 GCA_004023845.1 Helogale parvula
AATTGCCTGAAAAATGATCCCAAATTTTCATATATACACTAATAAGACCAGGCTTTCGATAGTTTGTACTAATGATCACAGTGTATTAAACCTGAGAAGGAACAGCCCTTCCTGATAGCTGCCTCGAGCATAACAAGAGAACGCAGACAGCAGTCATTTGTACTCCGCTTACCATGCACTGGCATTCGTGACTCAAGAACGGCAACACACCAGAAAAAACATCAGACTTTCTTAAACACTGCAGGAAAATCACAGCATTGCACAGGACCTGCTGGTCTCTAGAATTTAACAACTTATAAGGGAATCTTGGGTAGCTTGGTTGGTTAAGCATCCGACTCACTATTTCGGCTCAGGTCACGATCCCAGGGCCATGGATTGAGCCCCGTGTCAATCTTGATGCTGAGCGTGAAGCCCACTTAAAATTCTCTCTCTCCCTCTGCCCCCTCCCCTACTCATGCTCTCTCTAAATTAAAAAAAATTTAACTCATTAATTTCAAAATGTAATGTGAAAGACCTATTTAAAGTTGTGTCTATCACCCCTCACCATACACACACACACACACACACACACACACACACACAATTAAGGAATCCATTTTTTATTAAAATTGCTTTTACAAGCTTTGAGATGAACTGGATTTGTGATTTTCCTAAACTGCATGATTAATTTTGCAAGTTGGTTAGCTTCAGCTAACTTGTTTTCAGTTGAATATGATATACACTGTAATTGCTAATGTTTTTTACTTGGAAGTGGCTTAAAAATATATGCAATGTAAAATTTTATTCATAAAAACAATACTGTGCAGGCAATCACCATCTCTGAATATAGGAAAGTGCCTCTAAAACCTACAAAACTGATACTTGCTCCTCTTCGCACTCACCTGACGCAACAGCTTCATGTCCCTCAAGACAAACGCAATGTAGAAGAGCGAGGCAAAGCAGTTCAGAAAGTTGAGCTGCCAAAAAAAAAAAAAAAAAAGATACAAACATTTCACACTGCTTTGTGGCACTTTACTACAGTTGTAGATCCAGCATTGAAAATGTAGTGAGGGACTTCGGTCCTCACAAGATGGCACAGACCGGTTTCTGCCGCTCCTCCTCCCCAAGCTCATCCATAAACTCTGGAAACAGGAGAACTCTCACAGCCGCCAGGAGCCTGGAACGCGAACTGGTTTGGGACCCCGGGCCTGAGGGGACAGCGGAGCACCAACTTTCTACTACATTCTGACAGGAGAGGGAGAGCAAGGCCCAGCCTTTCCCAGCCCCGACCAGTAAGCCAGGGAGCCTGCGAGGGCTCAGTCCCTGCCCACCTCACCTCACTCCCACCCTGCTCACCTGAGGAGCCCTGCAGTCCTGGCAAGGGGGTTTCTGGGGACTCGCACTAACACCAAGCTCCCAGAGGAAGTGCGTCCTTCCCTGCAAGGCCTGGCACCCGCGGGCCGCACTGAGAGACACACGGGACAGGGGACAGCACCAGCATTCTGAGCGCCGGTCCTCTCGCAGCGCTAGAACGGGGCCTTCAGAGACATTTTAGATATGTACGGCTACCTGCCCCCTTTCTAATGTCCAAATGGCTAAAACTGTTCAATTTTTAGGACCTATCTATAAAAAATGTTCTATTTCCTTACCACGCTCGCCTCTATAATAGACCTACTTCCAGTAACCTGAACACCCTCTGACCAGTGCTGCTCACTGAAGTGGTGATCTCTTAAGGCCTGAAAGACCAGGTAACAAGCTTCTCAGAATATTTCTCGGTGGGAACAAAGACTCTTCTCTCGGGAACCCTTCCCTGGGGGGAAGGGACATGGACTGTGCTCCAGCTGAGAGTTCAGAGGCCTCTTCCTGAACCTTTCTTGATCCTCAGGTATGTTACCAAGGGCTGAGGGAAGCGCCTGATACAGGAAGAGGTTCCAAGCTGCTATTTCTGTTTTGGAACAACGCTGGGAAAAGGTGTCATGTGTGAGCTTTTACACAAACAGCACGCAGGTCACATGACGCCTTCTCTCCAGGTCTTCCCTCCCACCCACCAAAACATGCTGGGAACTCATTAGACCTTAGAAATTTTTTCCCAAATTAAAAAAAAAAGTGTTATGGTTCATCACTAAACAGACTGTGGGCAACTGAAAAAATTGTTAAGTAGTGAAACAAAGAAGTCACCAAAGGGAAAAGAGACAGAAACATGTCTGTAAGGTGCTTAATCGTTTTTTTTAATAACTAGAAATTGGCTACGCTACTAATTTCTATACTTGAAGTCTTACACCATGTGCACATTTATAGTAAGACTATTGAACATATATGTAAACACACGTACTCCGCCCTCGCCTACCTATACAAAACATATTAAATATCTCCTATCTTAAATGAGAAGTCAGTTTTCATATTTATATTTCTAAGTATTAACCAGTATACATATGTTTCATAATTCAAATGGATTTGTATATAAAAAGCTCTACTTACCACTAAAACTTTCAGAATTAGATGATTCTGGTAGGCAGATTCCAATCTGTGATTCTCTAAAATATGAAACAGGAGAGGACATTTCTCTTAGCTGAGAGAGCGGTGTGGGGAGCTGTCGGGGGGTAAACAGGCAGGTTTGCTGAGGCGGAAACATCAGGCAATGGAGTCTCGGGGAGTAAACGTGCCACACTCTCAATCATGGCTACTGCTTACCCACAAGAACATCACACGGGAAGAAACTAAGATTAGGACACATTTTCCACAGTACTACCAGAGCACTGTGTTCTGAAATTACTATTTTTTATTGTTTTTGAAATGTTTTTATTTGTTTTTGAGAGGGGGGGTTGGAGTAGAGAGAGAAAGAGTCCCAAGCAGGCTCTACACCATCAGCACAGAGCCTGATGCAGGGCTCAGACTCACAACAGTGAGATCATGACCTGAGCCAAAACCAAAAGTCAGATACTTAACCAACTGAGCCACCCAGGCGACCCTGAAATTAATTTTAAAGTATTACTGCAACAAAGAAACACAGGAAGTATTGGCAAATGATCCCATAGATCGCCACCCAGAAAAGGACCCTGAGTAAGTGGTCACATTAGACTGACAGCTACCTCTAAAGAGGGCAATAAAGTGTCTGCACATGCGCCTCACAAGGATTAACTTAAGGGGCAACCCAAACTTCCATCTTGAACTAGGGAAAGGAGCCACAGCACTGGCCTATGACAGCAGAGAAAAAACAAAGAACATTCTGAAGAGAAGCGTCATCCTGCAGCGAGGCAGTGTTAGGCTCGCCTGTACCGGAACCCCAACCCAGCCATTCAGCCACTGTCTGTCCTTGGGCAAGTCATGTCACCTCCTGATACTCAGCCTCCTGCCTACAAAACTGGCCGATTCCCCCCTTCTCCCAAAACCACAGGTAAATTCTACCAAACATTTAAGGAAAAGTTAGTATCAGGGCATCTGGGTGGCTCAGTCATTTAAGCATCTGACTTTGGCTCACATCATGTTCTCGCAGTTAGAGAGTTCAAACCTTGCATCTGGCTATGTGCTGATAGCTCAGAGCCTGGAGCCTGCTTTGGATTCGGCCTCCCTCACTCTCTACATCTCCCCCACTCATTTTCTCTCTCTCTCTCCCTCTCTCTCTGAAAAATAAACATTAAAAAATTTTTTTAATTTAGTATCAATCCTTCTCAAACTATTCCAAAAATCTGAAGAGAAGAAAACATTTCCAAATTAATTCTATGAGACCAGCATTACCCTGATACCAAAACCAGACAAAGATACTACAAAAAAAGAAATGCAAAAGTCCTTAATAAAATGAAAACCAAATTCAACAATACATTAAAAGGATCACACATCATAATCAAATGAAATTATTTCAGGGATGCAAAGATGGTTCAATATCCTCAAATCAATGTGATACACCACATTCACAAAATGAAGGATAAAAATCACATGATTATCTCAATACATGAAGAAAAAGTATTTGACAAAATTTTACATCCATTTATGGCAAAAACTCTCAACAAAATGTGCAGTGAGAACATACCTCAACATAATAAAAGCCACATATGACCAAAAAACACAGATAACATCACACTCAAGATTAGGAATAAGACAAAGAGGTCCATCCTTCACCACTTTTATTCAACACAGTACTAAAATCACTTTTATTCAACATAGTACTGGAAGTTCTAGCTGCAACAATCAGAGAGCAAAAATGAAAAAAAGGCATTCAAATTGATAAGGAGGAAGTAAAACTGTTAACACTATTTGCAGATAACAACTTATATATGAAAAACCTTAAGAATACACAAAAATTAGATTAAATGAATTCAGTAAAGTTGAATAATATATAATTAATATACAGAAATCTTTGTTTCTATACACTAATAGCAAAACATTAGAGAAATCAAGAAAACAATTCCATTTAAAACTGCATCAAAAAGAATAAAATAAATAGGATTCATTTAACTAATGAGGTGAAAGACCAGCAACTCTTGAAAATGTAAGTCATTGATGGAAGAAATTGAAGATAAAACAAATAAAAGACATACAATATTTATGGATTAGAAGAATATTGTTAAAATGGTCATCTTAACCAAAGCAATCTACAAACTCAATGCAATCCTTATCAAAATACCAATGGCATTTTTCATGGAACTAGAATAAAGAATTCTAAAATTTGTAAGGAACAACAACAGACCCTGTAGAACCAAGGCCATCCTGAGAAAGAAGAATAAAACTCAAGGTACCATGTTCCCAGATTTCAAACTACACTACAAAGATGCAGTAATCAAAACAGTACAGTAATGGCACATAAGAAAAAAGGCAGGTACATCTACAGAACAGAACACAGAGCCAGAAATGAACCAATGTATATACGCTCAATTAGTCTTTGACAAAGGAGGCACGACTACACAAATGGGGAAAAGACAATCTCTTCAACAAATGGTGCTGGGAAAACTACAGCTACATGCAAAAGAATGAAAATAGTTCAATTACTGACAACATATGCAAAAATAAACTCAAAATAGATTAAAGACGTAAATGAAACCATACAACTCCTTAAAAAACAAACAAACAAAAACAAAACAAAAAAAAAACACAGGCAGTAAACTTCTGGACACTGGTGTTAGCACTATTTTTTTTGGTTCTGTCTCCTTAGGCAAGAACAAAAGCAAAAATAAACTATTGGGTCTACATCAAGCTAAAATCCTTTGCTATGCAAAGGAAACCATAAAGAAAATGAAAAGACAACTTACTGAATGAGAAAAGGTATTTGCAAATGATATACCTGATAATAGGCTAATATCCAAAATATATAAGGAACTCACACTACTCAACAACAAAAAAACAATCTGATTAAAACATGGTCAGAGAACTTCAACTTTTTCCCATAAAAGACAGATAGATGGCCAACAAGCACAGGACAAAATGCTCAATATCACTAATCACCAGGGAAATGCAAATGAAAACTACAGTGACAGATAGCTTCACAAGTGGCAGATCAGCTAGTATCAAAAGGACAAGAAATAAGTATTGGTGAGGAGATAATAAAACAGGAACCCTATGGCACTGTTGGTGGAAATGGAAATTGGTGCAGCCATTCTAGAAAACAGTACGAAGGTTCCTCCAAAAATTGAAATAGAAATTTCATACAATCCAACAATTCCATCTCTGTGTATTACACACACACACACATACACACACACACACACACACACACACCCCACTCGAGGAGGGTCAGTACCCGTAGGCATGTATTAGCTCTAGAATTCTAGAATTACCACAGTTATTCAAGGACGAGAGGAGCGAGCGACCAAAGGAACCATAACTGATTTAAGGAGCCATTCGCAGTTTCACTGTACCAGCCGTGGGTACTTAAACATGCAGAGCTTGATCTCTATGACAAGCGTGTGCTACTGGCAGGATCAACCAGGTGGGAGCGCATAAGAGCCAGAGAGAGCGCGCCTGGCCTAGTCGGGGCGGTAGGACCAGCAAATAGAGGAGCAGAGAAGGGCTGGAGGGGGCTGGAGAGCCCGAGGAGGGAAGGGCGGAGCAGCCCCGCGCGCCACGCCCACTCAACCACAGGGACCTCCCCCTCCCCAGCCCCACGGTGAGCGAGCTAGACTGACTCACCAACCTCATCCTCTCGGGAACCCTGGCACACCAACGATGGCGGGGAGAGGCGTGCGCCCCCCCTTCCCCGACCAACATGGGCGGTCCACCGCCAGAGGCGCGGCGAGCCAGGGACGGGGCACCGCCAAATCACGTCGAGGCTGGCAGGCTGGCGCGCGCTCGCGGGAGTGTGGAGGGGTAAGGCCGAGACCAGGGACCCCGTCCAGCAGAGCAGGCGGCAGCCAACGGACTGACGGCCGGGGCCCAGACCGACACCTGGGTGCGCTCACCAGAGCGGGAGGGCACAGCGGAGGGAGGGAAGGGGGGAACGGACGACCCCAGTCCCCCCCCCCACACGCCCACCCCCTCCCGCCAGGCAGGACGGGTGGCTACGGACACAGAGAGGGAGACCTAAGCAGTCCTGGGAACCACTCAGGCACTGGGTGGGGCGACACCGGGTTCGCAGCCGAACAAAAGGAGGAGGCCAAAACACGGACGCCTTGCTGCGAGGGCAATGAGGCGCCAGCTCTTCAAAGAGCGAAAGAGAGAGGGCTGCTGACCTTCCGCGGGTTTCCAAACAAGAAGCTTCAGGCGTCAAAGCCGGTCAGGCAAGCTCGGGGTCCCACTGCCGTAGGCCTCCAGCACAAGGCGGTCCGGTGGCACCCCAGACACCGAGCCAGGCTACCCCTTCAGATAACCCCGGGGCAAACCTCGCAGGGGGGGCCAGTCCTGCCATCCCCCAGCAACCACCACCAGCGCCCCCCCCCCCAACTGCGCTGGCGGGACCACCAGAGGGGGCGGGTTCCCGCAGCGCTCTCTCTTCTCCCTATCACTCACTCGGAGCGGGGGCCGATGGCACTCTGCCTGGGACCAGGCTCCCTCTCCACCCACGAGCCACTGCGGCCACAGCGTGGGGGGGGGGGGGCGCGAGCACTCAACAACGGGGAGGCCAGGTTTAGGTACCACGGAGGTGACTGCAGAGGGAGAAGGGAACAAATACGCAAATGGGCGTCCAGCTGAGACGGGGCGGTGTAAGCTGGCGGTGGGCTGGAGGCGTGGGGGGGGGGAAGGAGGGCGCACACAGAGCCAGGACTCCGGAAAAGGCGTGCTGACAAAGACGCGAGCCTGCACCAGGTACACGTGCACAGGATCCCACTACCACCAGCATAAGGGCGGTCCCGCAATGCCCAGGACGCCGGCCGGCCCTCAGAACCCTCAGCGAGGCCTTTCCCCGCGACTTGAGGCACCCCCTCCAACGCACAGCGCTGGGACCCAGACCCGCGGGACCTGCCACGGTGGGAGCCTCCACCTCGAAACTGCATCCGTTTGGCCGTCCTGGAGCCACGCCCCGGGGAAGCTCCTCCCAAGCAAGATGGCCTGATTCCTGTACGCGGCGCCACTGCTAGCAGCGGCCCTGGACGACAGACGCTCGCTCGGAGTAGAGAAAAGGGCGCGCGGGGGCGGCTTCAGCCCCCCCCCTCGGGGAAACCCGCGCCGCCACTGGAAGCGTGCACGCAGTGCACGCTCGCGCAGGGCCCCCGCGCCCGACACCGACCTGGCCTGACGGGACCCTCCCCCAACTTGGGGAAAGGCACAAGCCTCCGTATGCAACAAGAGCAGTGCTCGGCCCCGCCCCACCGCTGGGCCCCTGCACCCCTCTCTTGCACGGGGGAGAGGGAAGCTCTGCCTAAGGCATCACAAGGTGGTCGACCTGGCGCGAGTGGGCCACTACGCGCAGACGAGACGCAGCGGCTGGAGGGTCTGGTACCCCAAGGCACCCTCTCAGATCACTAGAGAAGGCTTTCTCACCAAGGGCACGTCGCCCCCACCTGGTCCTTTCCCCAAACCTGGGCCCGCCTAATGGCCTGCCGAGGCCACCAGGGCTCAGGGCGGGGGAGAAAAGTCCGCGGCAACAAGGTGGAGAGCACAGGGCATCGCTGAGCGTTCCCGAGATCAGGGCCCCGCGACGAGGCCCACCGGTCTTCCCCACGAGGCACTAGGGCTCCCCTGGCCACCTGGAAAGGCCTTCCTTCGCAGCGCCTCCGCCCGAGACACGAGAAACTGAGGCGGATGACGACAGCAATGCTCAGGGTAAAACCAGCAGTCGCCAGGGTGACCGAGCACCACAGCACCAGCTTGGCCCGCCACTATCGCTCATGCGCCCCAACACACGTCTGCCCCCCCCCCCCCCAAAAAACCCAGGAGCGGCCCTGGGCCTGGTTAAAGGTGGGCACCCGCCCCCCAGCCTGGGGGAAACGGGTGTGTTGCCCTCTACCAACTTCTGCCTCTGCCCCCTCGGGCGATGCCACCTACAGTGGCAAGGACCCTAGGTGGGGGGATTGTTGGGAAGGGAAGCATTGCCACAGCTCGGCCTCAGGCACCTGAGAAGACCTCAAGCGCTCCAGGGGCACCACGGAGGAGCTAGGTGCCACGGGCTTAGCACCCACGCCCAGGCATGTGACCCTCACGGCTCCAGGGGCGACCCCGCCCCACACACAGCCTGGAGAGGCCAGTGAGAGTATCTGCTACATCAAAGTGGTCCCGCGGGCACCTCAAGCTCCTGGTCGAAGGGAGGGCGGGGCCGAAGTCTGCACCCCCAGCCCCCAGCCCCACACAGCCCAGGGGAGGGGGCGGGAAGGAGGGCCGCGGGGCCCCCAGGCAGAAGAAGAGCCATCCATTCACCTGGAACATCCCTCCCTCGCCTGACAGGCTCAGGTCCAGCGCGGTCGGTTAATATCTCTCGGTATTTACCTGAAGAAAAGGAAAACACTAAATCAAAGATATCTGCACTTCTGTTCAAAGATGATACACACAAATGTTCCTCAGGCATGAAAACCAGTGAAGAGGGGAGTGAAGATGGCAGAGTAGGGGGGACCCAATGCTTCCCTCATTCCTTGAAAACAGCGAGATAAATATCAAATTACATCTGAGGACTAAATATCCAGGAAATACATCTGAGGAGGAAGAAAACAAACTACAGAACTATAGGGAGAAAAGAGGCCACGTGCTGGAAGGTAGGAGGTGCAGACACATGATCTGGGGAGAAAAGAATCACAGGTGCTGCAGAGGGAAGACAGTCTTGATCAGGGAGAGAGGAGAGGGGGAGAGGGAGAAAGAGGGAGACAGGGGGGAGAGAGAAGGGCAGAGAAGGGGAGGGGGAGGAGAGAAAACCGCAAAGGAAACAATCAACAAAACTAAAAGATAACCTATGAAATGGGAGAGAATATTTCCAAATGACATACTGGATAAAGGGTTAGTATCCAAAAATCTATAAGAACTTATGAAACTCAACACCCCCTAAAAGGCAAAACTGAAAAATTCAGTTAAGAAGTGGGCAGAAGACATGAATAGACATTTTTCCAAAGAAGACATCCAGATGGCTAACAGGCACGTAAAAAGATGCTCAGAATACTTGGGTTGCTTAGTTGGGTAACAGATCATGATCTCAAAGTTAGTGACATAGAGCCCTGCTGACAGGGCAGGACCTGCATGGCATTCTCTCTCTCCCTCTCCCTCCCTCTCAAAATAAAATAAATATTAAAAAAAAAAAGGTGCTCAACATCACTCATCAGGGAACTAGAAATCAAAGCCATAAGGTGATACCACTTCACTCCTGTCAGAATAGCTAAAATTAATAACTCAGGAAACAACAGATGTTGGTAAGGGAGGCGGAGAAAGGAGAACCCTCTTCTACTGTTGGTTGGAATGCACACTCATGCAGCCACTACGGAAAACTGTCTGGAGGTTCCTCAAAAAGTTAAAAATAGGACTATCCTATGACCCAGCAATTGTACTTCTAGGTATTTACCCAAACGATACAAAAATAGTCATTTGAAGGGGCATATGTACCTCAATGTTTATAACAGCATTATCAACAATGCCAAATTATGGAAAGAGTCCAATCCATTGACTGCTGAATGGATAAAAAAGATGTCATAGGTGTACACACACACACACACACACACATGCACACACATGCACTGGAATATTACTCAGCCATCAAAAAGAATGAAATCTTGCATTTGCAGTGACATGGATGGAGCTAGAAAGTGTTTTGCTAAGTGTAATTTAAGTCAGTCAGAGAAAGACAAATACCATATGATTTCAGTCTTACATGGAATTTAGGAAACAAAACAAATGAACATAGGGGAAGGGAAAGAAAGAGAGAGGGAGGCAAACATTAACAGATTCTCAACAACAGAAAACAGGATTGCTGAGGGGAGGTGGGTGGGAAATGGCCTAAATGGGCGATAGGTATTAAAGACTGGACTTGTGATGATGAGCACTGGGTGTTAGATATACGTGGTAAATCACTAAATTCTACTCCTAAAGCTGATAGTCCACTATACATTAACTAACTAGAATTTAAATAAAAACTTTAAAAAGA
The DNA here is from genome assembly GCA_004023845.1 of Helogale parvula. Lineage (NCBI taxonomy): Eukaryota > Metazoa > Chordata > Mammalia > Carnivora > Herpestidae > Helogale > Helogale parvula. The sequence continues at coordinate 10,466 of PJEM01015527.1, forward strand.
CAAAGGACTTAGGCAAAAAGTAAAATGCAGATTCAATACAACAAAATAAGAAAAAAATTAAATTAAATTAAAAATGACTGAAATCCTGCCATTTGCAACAACATGGGTGGACCAAGAGGGTACTGTGGTATGTGAAATAAGTTAAACAGAAAAGACAAATACCATATGATTTCACTTATTTGTGGAATCTAAAAAGTAAAACAAATGAACAAACAAATCAGAAATGGATTTATAAATACAGAGAACTGGTGGTTGCCAGAGGGGAAAGGAGTCAAGGGGTGGAAGAAATAGGTGAAGGGAGTTAAGAGGTACAAACTTCCAGTTATAAAATTAGTACGGCACAGAGGTGTCAAGTCCGGTGCACGGAATATGGTCAATAATACTGTAATAACCTTATGGTGACAGATGGTAACTGGACGGATCCTGGTGATCATTTTATAAATACATGTCCAGTTGCAATACTGTACACATGAAATTAATGACGTTGTGTGTCAACCAGATTCCAATTGAAAAATAAAAATAAACGACTTAAACCAAGATTCCCTCAAATGCTGACTGACCTGTTGTGAAGTCCCAGCATTACTACTATTACAGTCACTTAATAAGCGCCACCCAAAGCAAACTCTGGTTTAAGGAACACTATACTAACCTGGCTGTCAGCAGGACCTCAGGTTAAATCACGCAATAACAATCCTAAAACAGTACTGCTTCCGTCTTCGGTTAATGTGACACGTTCATGTCAGGAGTAAAGACAAAAAGCTCTCTCACAACTCCTCTGTGCGAGAGGGAAAAGCAGGCCGTGCTGCCCCCAGTCCAGGAAAGGATGAGGAGCCCATGGAGCACTCACAGGGAGTGGAGACCAGCGCAGCGAGGACAGGGCCCCTCTTCACCCCTGCAGCTGCTGCAGTGCCCGATCCCTCTCCCAGGCCCCGCCGGACTCCACCAGTCTAGGAGGAACACACCACTGCATCTTTTGTGTGTTCATTTATTTACTTTGAATGGGCGCGAACAAGTGTGCACGTGGGTGTGAGTGGGGGAGGGGCAGAGAGAGAGGGAAAGAGAATCTCAGCACAGAGCCTGATGTGGGGTTCTTCTCAGGAACTGTGAGAGCATGACCTGAGCTGAAATCAAGAGTCACACGCTTACAGACGGAGCCACCCAGGCGCGCCAAAACTATATTCCTCTTACAATGTTGATTAATAATGTTAGAAGACAGATTGTATCTGAACAGTCTAATCCATCTGTGTATAAAGAGAAGACAGTAGTTCCTATAACATCCTAAGAGAATGACAATATAATATTAAAGTTGAGGTGCTGCCATATCTCATCAATCAAAGCACGATAATTATCTGATAGACATTGTGAGGCCGAGCTTTAACCGAAATAGCATCCCTTAAGATACAATTAACATATGAGAAATCCTCAGCTCCCTCAGCTCCTTTCTCTAAAGAAAACCTTTCATTGTGTTATTTGCATAACTATCAAGGATTAGGAGTAACAGGAGAAGGGTAAGTAGTGATCTCAGCTCACAGAGAAAATTCAAGATGAACACGACTAAGACACACTTAGAGATACACTTCTAGAAGTCCACATCGCTTGGAGAGCTCTGTGGGCTCCCATCATCTCCTATCTAGCTCAAGGTCATGTTCACCACGACACAAGCTGCCATCTACTTAATAAAGGCTATCAACACACAAAATCATGTCAAACGAAATCACAGTGACTGTGTGTAAACTGAAATTAGCCCTCAGATAGCAGACAGTTTCTCATGAATGAAAGGCCTGGCGGCTCTCACATGGCTGATGGGATCACGATGAGCAGGTTAGGATTTCTGCTCCCAATTAACTGGGGAGAAGGGGATGCCCAGGGAGTGTCTCCCGGCAAACTTCAATGCAACATAACATAACATGGCATAAAATAACATAAGCTCTTCGACTTATTTCTATGGATTAACTTCATAGAAAGCTAAGATTTTCAGTTTTATTAGTTCTAAAATTTGCACTCTGGAAACACTTCATGCTTTATAATTATTTCTTCTCCAACCAAATAAGATATAAACAGTATTTTAGGGCTCCCATTTTCAAAGACATAAAGGAAGAGAATAATGCAGCATTTGAAAATCCAACCTTGACAACAGAAATAGGATTCTTACCTCAGATGCATAAAAAATTTATTTTTTTAATTAAATCCAAAATAGTTAACATATGGTATAGTAATTATTTCAGGAATAGAATTTAGTGATTCATCACTTACATATAACAGCCAGTGCTCATCCCAACAAGTGTCCTTTAATGCCCCTTGCCCATTTAGCACGTCTCCACACCCAACACCCCGCCAGCAGCCCTCAGTTTGCTCTCTGTATTTAAAAGCCTCTTATGGTTTGTCTCCCTCTCTGTTTTTATCTTATTTTTGCTTCCTTTTTCTTAGGTTCATCTGCTTTATATCTTAAATCCCACATGAGTGAAATCATATATTTGTTTTCTCTGACTAGTTCGCTTGGCATAAATCATTCTAGTTCCATTCACATTGTCACAAATGGCAAGATTTCATTCTTTTTGGTCACCAAGTAATATTCCAATGTATATATATACCACACCTTCTTTATTCATTCATGCATCAATGGACATTTGGGCTCTTTCCATACTTTGGCTATTGTCAATAGTGCTGCTATAAACATTGGGGTGCATGTGCCCCTTCGGAACAACACAACTGTATCATTTGGATAAGTATCTACTAGTACAATTGCTGGGTCACAGCGTACTTCTATTTTTAATTTTCTGAAGAACTTCAATACTGTTTTCTAAAGTGGCTGTACCAGTTTGCATTCCCATCAGCAGTGCAAAAGGGTTCCTTTTTCTCCACATCCTTGCCAACATCTGTTGTTGCCTGAGTGGTTAATTTTAGCCATTCTGACAGGAGGTATCTCGCTCTGGGTTTGATTTGTATTTGCCTGATGAGTGATGTTGAGCATTTTTTTCATGTGTGTGTTAGCCATCTGAATGTCTTCTTTGGAAAAGTGTCTCTTCATTTCTTCTGCCCATTTCTTCACTGGATTATTTGTTTTTCGGATGTTGAGTTTGACAAATTCTTTATAGATTTTGGATACTAACCCTTTATCTGATATGTCATTTGGAAATATCTTCTCCCATTCCTTTTAATTTTGCTGAATGATTCCTTCACTGTACAGAAGCTTTTATCTTGTGGAGGTCCCAATAGTTCATTTTTGCTTTTGTTTCCCTTGCCTCTGTAGAGATGTCAAGATAAGAAACTGCTGTGCCTGAGGTCAAAGAGGATGTTCCCTGTTTTCTCCTCTCGAATTTTGATGGCTTCCTGTCATATGTTTCATCTTCCATCATTCTGTGTTTATTTTTGTGTATGGGGTAACAAAGTGGTCGAGGTTCGTTCTTCTCCATGTCGCTGTCCAGTTTTCCCAACACCATTTGCTGAAGAGACAGTCTTTTTTCCATTGGATATTCTTTCCTGCTTTGTCAAAGATTAGTTGGCCAAACATTTGGAGGTCCATTCCTAGGTTCGCTATACTGTTTCATCAACCTATGTCTCTGGTTTTGATCCAGTACAGTACTGTCTTGATGATTAGAGCTTTGTAATACAACTTGAAGTTTGCAATTGTGATGCCTCCAGCTTTTGCTTTCTTCTTCAGGACTGCTTTGGCTATTTGGGGTCTTTTCTGATTCCATACAAATTTTAGGATTGTTTGTCCTAGCTCTGTGAAGAATGATGGTGTTATTTTTCACAGGGACTGCGTTAAATATGTAAATTGCTTTGGGTAGTATCAACATTTTAACAATATTTGTTTTTCCAATCCACGGGCAAGGAATATTTTTCCACTGTTTTCGTATCTTCTTCAATTTCCTTCATAAATAAGCTTTCTATAGTTTTCAGCATATAGGTGTTTTACCTCTCTGGTTAGGTTTATTCCTAGATATTTTATGGTTTTTGGTACAACCGTAAATGAGATTGATGCCTTGATTTCTCTGCCTGCTGCTTTATTGTTGGTGTTTAGAAAGGTAACTAATTTCTGTACATTGACTGTACATTTCTGTACAAGAAAATGACTAGAAGTGATACATGAATTCAGGATATTGATATCCTGTGACTTTGCTGAGTTCATGTATCACTTCTAGTCATTTTCTTTGTGGAGTCTTTAGAATTTTCTACATAGAATATCATGTTGTCTGTGAATAGGGAAAGTTTGACTTCCTTCTTGCCAATCTAGAAACCTTTTGTGTTTTCTAATTGCTCAGGCTCAGACTTTCACACTATGTTGAACAGCACTGGTTAAGAGTGGACATCCTCGTTGTGTTCCTGACATTAGGGGAAATTTTCCAGTTTTTCCCCATTGAAGATGATATTAGCAGCAGGTCTTTCATATATGGCTTTAATGATCTCGAGATATGATACTTCTATCCCTTCTTTTTAGGGTTTTTATCAAGTAAGAATGCTGTATTTTGACAAATGCTTTCTCTGCATCTATTGAGAGGATCATTGGCTCTGATTCTTTCTTTTATTAATGCAATGTATTCCATTGATTGATTTGCGGAAACTGAACCAGCCCTGCATCCCAGGAATAAACTCCACCTGATCATGGTGAATAATACGTTTAGTGTATTTTTGGATCTAGTTTGCTAGTATCTTGTTGAGAATTTTTGCATCTATGCTCATCAGGGAAATTGGTCTGCAGTTCTCCTTTTTAGAGGGGTCTTTGTCTAGTTTTGAGATCAAGGTAATGCTGGCCTTGAATGGTCTTAGAATGAGTTTGGAAGTTTTCCTTCCATTTCTATTTTTTGGAACAGATTCAAAAGAATAGGTGTTAACTCTTCTTTAAATGTTTGGTAGAATTCCCCTGGAATGCCATCCAGCCCTGGACTCTTGTTTGTTGGGAGATTTTACTAATTCAATTTCTTTACTGGTTATAGGTCTGTTGACATTTTCTATCTTCCTACTTCAGTTCTGATAGTTTATATGTTTCAAGGAATTTGTCCATTTCTCCCAGATTGCCCAACTTATTGGCATATAATTGCTTATAATATTCTCTTACTATTGTTTTATTTCTGCAGCATTGGCTGTGATCTCTCCTCTTTCATTCACGGTTTTGTTTATGTTGGTCCTTTCCTTTTTCTTTTTGATCAGTCTGGCTAGGTGTTTACCAATTTTGTTAGTTCTTTCAAAGAACCAGTTCCTGGTTTCACTGATCTGTTGGTACTGTTTTTTTGCTTTTGACAGCATTGATTTCTGCTCTAATATTTGTTATTTCCCTTCTTCTGCTGGTTTGGGGCTTTATTTGCTGTTCTTTTTCCAGCTCTTTGAGGTGTAAGGTTAGGTTGTGTATTTGAGACATTTCTTCCCTCGAGGAAGTCCTTGATTGCTCTGTAATTCCAACTTATGACAGCCTTTGTTGTATCCCAGAGGTTTGGGGCTGTCATGTTTTCATTTTCATTGGCTTCCAGGTGCTTTTTAACTTTCTCTTTAAGTTCTTGGTTAACCCATTCATTATTTAGTAGGATATACTTTAATCTCTAAATATTCATGGTCTTTCCAAACTTTTTCTTGTGGTTGATTTCAAATTTCATAGCGTTGTGGTCTGAAAGTATGTAAGGAATGATCTTGATCTTTTTGTACTTGTGGAGGGCTGATTTGTGTCTCAACCAAGAGGTGATCTATTTTGGAGGGTGTTCCATGTGCACTCAAGAGGAATGTGTATTTTGCTGCTTTAGGATGAAATGTTCTGAATATATCTGTTAGGTCCATCTGTTCAGCGTGTCATTTCAAAGCCATCGTTTTCTTGCTGAGTCTCTGCTTCAGGGATCTGTACACTGCTGTTAAGTGGGGTGTGAAGTCCCCTACTATTAGGTATTTTTATCCATGAGTTTCTTGATGTTTGTGATTAACTGATTGATATATTTGTGCCTATTCCACGTTGGGGGCATAATATTTACAAATGTTATACCTCCTTAGTTTACAAATTAAGGGTGATAGAACCCTTAATTATGATATAATGCCCTTGTTCATCTCTTGTTACAGTGTTTATTTTAAAGCCTTTTTAAATGTTTATTTTTCAGAGAGACAGAGCATGAGTCGGGAAGGAGCACAGAGAGGGGGAGATGGAGTCTGAAGCAGGCTCCAGGCCCTGAGCTGTCAGCACAGCCTGATGGGGGGCCTAGAGGGGAGCTCAAACTCATGAACCATGAGATTATGACCAGAGCCAAAGTTGGACACTTCACCAACTGAGACAGTCATGCTCCCCATCTTGTTACGGTGTTTATTTTAAAATCTAGTTTGTCTGAGGCACCTGGATGGCTCAGTCGGTGAAGTGTCTGTCTATTGATTTCAGCGCAGGTCCTGATCTCAGGGTTTGAGGGACATTCCTGCTTGGAATTCTCTCTCTTCTTCTCTCTCTGCCCTTCCCCTGCTTGTGCTCTCTCCATTAAAATAAAAATTAATCTTAGAAAAATCTTTAAAAGTCTAGTTTGTCTAAGTATGGGTACTCCAGCTTTCTTTTGATGACATTAGCATGATAGATGGTTCTCCATCCCCTTACTTTCAATCTGAAGGTGTCTTTAGGTCTAAAATGGGTCTCTTGTAAGCAAGATGTAGATGGGTCTTGTTTTCTTACCCATTCTGATACCCTATGTCTTTTGATTTGAACGTTTAGTTCATTGACACGTAGAGTAAGTACTGAAAGGTATGAATTTAGTGCCAGTGTGTTGCCTGTCGAGTTGGGTGTTTCTGGTGATGTTCTCTGGGCCTTTCTAGTCTTTGTTGCTTTTGGTCTTTTTTGGTTCATCTTTTCTCCACTCAAAGAGTCCCCCTTCAAATTTCTTGCAGGGCTGGTTTAGTGGTCACGAATTCCTGTAGATTTTGTTTGTCTGGGAAACTTTATCTCTCCTTCTATTCTTAATGACAACCTTGCTGGACAAAGAATTCTTGGCTGCATATTTTTTCCAATTCAGCATGTCGAATATATCCTGCCACTCCTTTCTGGCCCGCCAAGTTTCTGTGGACAGGCTGGCTTCAAACCTGATCTTCCCTCATAGGTTAAGGACCTTGTTTTTCCCTTGTTGCTTTCATAATTCTTCCTTCATCTGTATATTTTTAAATTTGACTATGATATGCCTTGGTGATGGTCAGTTTTTAATCTAATGGTAGTTCTCTGTCCCTCTTGGATTTTGAGGTCTGTGTCCTTTCCCGGATTAGGAAAATTCTCCACTATAATTTATCACACAAACCTTCTGCCACTTTTTCTCTCTTTTTATCTCCTGGGACTCCCATGATTAGGATGTTATTCCTTCTTAAGAAGTCACTGAGTTCTCTAAGTCTTGATCGTGCTTTTGCCTTTGTTTCCCTCTTTTTTCCTGCTTCATTATTCTCCAAGATTTTGTCTTCTATATTGTGATTCACTGCTGCTTTGTCCATCCTTGCTGTCATGGCAGCCATTCGAGACTACATCCTGGTTATAGCATTTTTAATTTCATCTTGACTAGGTTTTACTTCTTTTATCTCTGCAGAAAGGGATTCTATGCTTTTTTTTCAACCATGCTCTGGCATCTCCGTCCCAATACCAGCAAACCTGGCTGCTGTCTGGGGTCCGCTGTAACCTGTGCCTCTGTGGAGGCTGTATGGCCTCTACCAAGTGCACTCCAAGAGGAGGAACTGCCGGGAGCCAAAGAAAGAGTTAAAGAACTCTGGTGGAAAAGTTAAGACAGAGTTAACTAACTCTGGTGGAATGTTACAGCAAGATAAGCAGCAGTAAATAACTGTTGGTTCCTGGAGAGTCATAAATAACTGTTGGCTCCAGGAACTGAGATTACCATCTGTTAATGTCTAACAGGTCCCTGGTACCTTGTACCTCCCCCTGCATTTTTTTCCTCCTTCTACATTTTTCTTCCCCCTGCTTGTGTATATAAGCAGCCTCCATGATTAAACATACAGAGCTTGATCAGATCTCCTGTCTTGCTCTCGTTCTTTGTGTCTCTTGTCCCATCCATTCACCCGTTCCCTCCTCTAGGTCCCCGTTGAATGACCCCACGGGCCGGGGCAAGGAACCACTTCTCCCCATGTGGTACAGGGACCCCGCAGGTCCCACTGCCCTACTTTCTCACTCAAGCACCACCAGGCACTGAGCTCCAAACCTTCAGGCTCTGTACTCCCCTGTTTTTAGAATCCTCGTGGTATTGAAACCCTCTGCTTTCTTCCCATCAATGGTTTTGGGAAACAGATTGCTTGTTCAGTCCCATAAGAGTGTTTTCACATTTTCTCTCCAGTTGCTTTCAGGGGAGTGCTTTTCCTGTACTCTCCTAATGTGCCACACTCTCGGACTTTCTCTGTCCTCTCTCCATAATAGTCCCCTACCCTCCACAGCTCTTCTGTCCCCAAGTTCACCTCTCCATGTCGCACCGTGTACCTGCTGAGTTCTGGGGCTCAAGTTATGCAGAGTGCTGTGTTAATCCTCGGATCAATGTCCTAGGTGTGCAAAATGGTCTGGTCCCGATTCAACTGTGTTTCAGGGAAGAGACAAGGTCAGGGTCTCTGTGCTGCTCCACCGTCTTCCAGAAGCTCAAAGAATTTTCAAATTACCATGACTGAGATGATTTTATTGTTTTTATATGTATTACAAAAAAAAGGAAAAAGAAAAAAAGAGAGGGAGGACCCTTGCTTACAAAAGCTTCACTCTGCCAGCAAGACTCTTCTTTCCATGATGGCTTTAGGGTGCCAGACAGAGCACCTATACACCCAAGAAAAACCCATTTGCATACACTCTCTTCAAGGTTTTCCTGAAGTTGAAAATTCCTCTCGAGGCACCTGGGATCATCTGGAACACCGCTGCTCCAGAGTCCCCTCTGGTGAGAGAGCACACAGTCTTTGTACAGCCGCAGCAGAGACGACGTGCCTGTGCAGAAACTAACAGGCGGATGCGGAACTTCCACGGAAGAACCCGAGTAACGTGGATAAACAGGAAGAAATGAAACGCTGACATCAACGACCAAGACAGTGACTCGGTGTGTTTTGTACCCAGCTCTGTCTGATTCCCACTAGGAGATTAAGAAAAATTTTAAGTTCTGGAAAGGCCCTAAACAGCTGCCTGAAAACAGAATGTGGAACTCCTGGTAACAAAGAGTGGCAGAAAGACGCCTCTGCCCTGCTCTTGTTCATGGCAAAAGTGAAAAACAACAAAGGAAACAAGACACATAAAGGCAAACCCCTACCTCTGATGAAAGTAAGAAAAACCAAACTATAAATCCAAATCACAAACCATGAAAAGAGCCTTTGAATGTCAGCCCAGGCTAAGCTAAGAGGACCCATGCCTCTGCTAACTGGGGCCACGGAGGAGGGCAGGGTTCTCTGGACACGGAGCGGGGGCCACTGCCGCACTGCCCACATGTGGACAGAGAGGATTCAATGAAAAGTCCACAGCAAACATGCTGAATGGTGAGAGACTGAAAGCTTTTCCCCTAGATCAGGAATAAGACAAAGATGCCCATTTCACCACTTGCATTCGACACAGTATTGGAAGTTCTAGCCCAAACAATTAGAGAAGAAATACAATGCATGCAAATTAGAAAGGAAGAAGTAAATTCAGAGGTGATATTATCTTTTACGTAGTAAACCCTAACTTTTCCACAAAAACACTGTCACAACTAATAAACGAATTCAGCAACGTAGCAGGATACAAAAATCAATAAACAAAACCAAGTTGCATTTCTATATACTAACAACAAACCATCTGAAAAGGTAATTATGGAAACAATCCCATTTATATCATAAAGAATAATGTACTTAGAAATTAATTAAGAGGCGTAAGATTCATACAATGAAAAACTACAAAACAATGCTACCTTAAGACATAAATAAATGGAAACGTACTCCATGTTCATGGGACTTAACACTGTTAAAATCTCAATACTACCTAAAGCAATATATAGATTCAATGAACTCTCTATCGACATCCCAATAATGCCTTTTGCAGAAATAGAAAAACCCGTCATAAAATTCATATGGGACTTCATGGGACTTCAAACAGACAAAACACTCTTGAAAAAGAAAAATATTCATGACTTTAAAACTTGAAAACTTACCACAGAGCCATAGTAACCAAAACAAGGTGGTGCTGGCACGCAGCATGGTGCTGGCACGCAGTGTGGAGCCGGCACATGGTGTGGTGCTAGAATGCGGTGTGGTGCTGGCACGCGGTGCGGTGCTGGAATGTGGTGTGGTGCTGGCACGCGGTGTGGTGCTGGATTGCAGTGTGGAGGTGGAACGCAGTGTGGTGCTGGCATGCAGCGTGGAGCTGGAATGCGGTGTGGAGTTGGCACGCAGTGTGGTACTGGAATGAGTGTGTTGCTGGATCGCAGTGTGGTGCTGGCACGTAGTGTGGTGCTGGCATGCAGTGTGGTGCTGGCACACAGTGTGGTGCTGGCATGCAGTGTAGAGCTGGATCGCAGTGTGGTACTGACATACAGTGTGGTGCTGGCACGCAGGGTGGTGCTGGAACGAGTGTGGTGCTGGCACACAGACACATAGACCAATGTTAATAGAACAGAGGCCAGAAACAAACCCGTGCATATCTGGTCCGATGATCTATGACACGGGCACCAAAGCCATTCAATGGGGAAACAACAGTCTTTTCAACAAATGGTGCAGGGAAAACTGGGGCCCACATGCAAATAAATAAAACTGAACCCTTATCTAACATCATAGACAAAAGTTAACTCAAAACGGATTAAAGACCTAAAGATAAGACTCAAAATGATAAAACTCCTAGAAGAAAACAGAAAGGAAAAGCTTCATAACATTGGATTTGATTTCCTGACACTGGCAATAGATACCAACGGCACAGGCAAAAATAAAAAATACAGAAGGTGGACTGCATGGGAATTTTAAATTTTTATGCAGTAAAAGATGATATTGGGCCACCTGGATGACTCAGTCGGTTAAGCGTCTGACTCAGGTCATGATCTCACAGTCTGTTTTTTTTTTTTAATAGTTTATTGTCAAATTGGTTTTCATATAACACCCAGTGTTTCTCCCCACAAGTGCCCCCCACCATGACCATCACTCCCTCCCTCCCTCCCCCTCCCCTCCATGGTTCGTTTTCAGTATTCAGTAGTCTCACTTGATCTGTGTCCCTCACTCTCCCCGCTCTCTCCCCCTTCTTCTCCCCACGGTCCCCTGCCAGGTCTCTCCTGTTAAACCTATGAATGCAAACATATGGTATCTATCCTTCTCTGCCTGACTTATTTCGCTCAGCATGACACCCTCAAGGTCCATTCACTTTCCTACAAATGGCCATATTTCATTCTTCCTCATTGCCCCATAGTACTCCATCGTATATATATACCACATCTTCTTGATCCATTCATCAGGTGATGGATATTTAGGCCTTTCCATGATTTGGCTATTGTAGAAAGTGCCACTATGAACATTGGGGTACATGTGCTCCTATGCATCAGCACTTCTGTATCTCCTGGGTAAATCCCTAGCAGGGCTACTGCTGGGTCATAGGGGAGTTCTACTGATAGTTTTTTGAGGAGTCTCCACACTGTTTTCCAGAGCAGCTGCACCAGTTTACATTCCCACCAATTTTTCCCACAGTGTAGGAGGGTGCCCGTCTCTCCACACCCTCGCCAGCATCTATAGTCTTTTGATTTGTTCATCTTAGCGACCCTGACCGGTGTGAGGTGGTATCTCAGTGTGGTTTTGATTTGAATTTCCCTGATGATGAGTGATGCTGACCACTGTTGAGTTTATTTTTGTGCCTGTTGGCCATCTGGATGTCCTCTTTGGAGAAGTGTCTATTCAGGTCTTCTGCCCATTTCTTCACTGGATCATTTATTTTTCATGTATGGAGTTTAGTGAGCTCCTTGTATATTTTGGATACTAGCCCTTTATCTGATATGTCATTTGCCACTATCTTTTCCCATTCTGTTGGTTGCCTATTAGTTTTTTTCGACTGTTTCCTTTGCCTTGCAGAAGCTTTTTATCTTGATGAGGTCCCACTGGTTCATTTTCGTTCTTGATTCCCTTGCCTCTGGGGATGTGTCGAGGAAGAAATTAAATGAAGCAACAGAAAGAGAAAGCAAGAAACAGATCCCATTCACAACTGCACGAAAAACCATAAAATACCTAGAAATAAACCCAACCAAAGATATAAAAGACCCGTATGATGAAAACTATAGAAGACTAATGAAGAAAATTGAAGACGACACAAAGAAATGGAAAAACATTCCGTGCTCATGGATCGGAAGAATAAACATTGTGAAAATGTCATTATTACCCGAAGCAATTCACACATTCAATGCAATCCCCATCAAAGTTGCACCAGCATTCTTCTCAAAGCTAGAACAAACTATCTTAAAATTCATATGGAACCACAAAAGACCCCGAATAGCCAAAGTAATATTGAAGAAAAAAACCAAAATGGGAGGCATCACAATCCCAGACTTTAGCCTCTACTACAAAGCTGTCATCATCAAGACAGTATGGTACTGGCACAAAAACAGACACATGGACCAATGGAATAGAATAGAGAACCCAGAACTGGACCCACAAGTATACGGCCAATTAATCTTTGACAAAGCAGGAAAGAGTGTCCAATGGAAAAAAGACAGCCTCTTCAACAGGTGGTGTTGGGAGAGCTGGACAGCGACATGTAGAAAAATGAAATTAGACCACTTCCTGACACCATGCACAAAAATAAACTCAAAATGGATGAAGGATCTGAATGTGAGACAGAAAACCATAAAAACCCTTGAGGAAAAGGCAGGAAATAGCCTCCTAGACCTCACTCGCAGCCATTTCTTCCTCGACAGTCTGTGGGTTTAAGCCCCACGTTGGGCTCTGCACTAACAATGTGAAGCATGCTTAGGATTCTCTATCTGTCCCTTCCCTGCTCTCTGTCTCTCAATATAAATAAACATTTTTTAAAAGCAGTATCAACAAAGTAAAAAGTTAAACCACAAAATAGGTTAAAAATATTTGCCAGTCATATATCCGATAAGGGATGAATATCCAGAATATACAGAGAATTTCTAAAACTCAACAACAAAAAACAACCTGATTCAAATATGGGCAAAGGACTTGAAAAGACATCTCTCAAAAGAAGATATATGAATGGCCAATAGACACATGAAAAGATGCTCAGGGAACGTTGGTGGTTCAGTCAGTTAAGTATCCAACTTCAGCTCAGGTCATGATCTCGCGGTTTATGAGCTCAAGCCCCGCATCAGACTCTCTACTGTCAGTGCAGAGCCCACTTTGGATCCTGTCTCCTTCTCTCTACCCCTCCACTAGTAGCACATATGCATGCTCTCTCTCTCTCTCAAAAAATAAAATAAACATTAAAAAAAAAAAAGATGCTCAACATCATCAGGGAAATGCAAATCAAACCACAATGAGATATCATTTCATACCGTTTACAATGACTACTATCAAAATATAAGAAAATAGCAAGTGTTGGCAAGGATGTGGAGAGATTGGAACCCTTACATACTGTTGATGGGAATGTAAAATGGTACAGCCGCTATAGAAGACAAAAAATTAAAACAGAAATACCACGTGACCCATAAATTCCACTTCTGGGTATATACCCAAAAAAATTGAAAGCAGGATCCTGAAAGAATATTTGCGTGCCCATGTTCATAAAAGGATTAATCTAAATAGACATACGGTGGAGACAACCCAAGGGTACACTGATGGATGAGTGAACAAGCAAAATGTGGCATATATGCACACACACACACACACGCACACACACACAGGAATACTATTCAGTCTTAAAAAAGAAGGAAATTCCAACATATGTTACAACATAGACAAAGCTAGGACACATAATGCTAAGTGAAATAAACCAGTCACAAAGAGAGAAATACTGTGTACTGCGCTTACTCGAGTATTCGAAACCATAAAGACAGAACCCAGAACGGTGGTTGCTGGGGCGGGGCGGGGGGGGCAAGGGGAGAAGGGAGAGTAACCACAATGGATACAGAGTTGCAGTTTTACAAGCTGGCTGGAGCTATGAAGAGGGATAGTGATGACAGCTGCGCAATATTCTGAATATATTTTAATACCAGTGAAAATCTTTAAAATTTTAAATCCTCAATCTTTAAATTTTATGTGTACATTATCACAATAAGAGAAAGAGAGTTGGGTAAGAGATACAACCACCATACCACCCATCACCATGGGTGATCTATGACTGGATCTGGGTTTGAACAAACCAACTCTACTACAGATTTGATGACAACAGGGAAAATCGGAATGTGGACTGGTCCTCGGGCATCGGTCCTGCTGGGTGAAGCCTGGAAGGTAGTGTTACACTGACTAGGGGACACGGCAGCTTGTATGTTTAAGTATATTTGGGCAGCAAAGATGCTCTGAGGACTTGCCTCCCTGGGGGCGTCAGGGTCTGAGGCAAACTTGGTAATACACACCGTAGTGAGCATTTTGTCAGCAAACTAGAATTCTCAATCAAATAGGCAAACACAAAATCACCAGACTGCAACTGCTGATTTGCAGCTCGTCACTGTCACTCTGTACCTCTCCCAAAGCCTTGTCCCCATGTTCTCACCCACTAAAATGGAGGAGGTGGAAAGAGGGCTCCAGGAAAACACAATGGCTCCCATTTTCCTTCCTCATCTGGGCATAACGTAAACTTTGCTAATCTGTATTGAGTAATATGCATATGTGTGCACACCCAATTTTAAGCAAACCAAATGCTGTGAGATCTTGAGAAATAAGTAGCAAACTATATAGAACAAATATATTTGTCTGAAAGTGCAATACAATGAGGCTCTAGTGGCAAAAGATAGGTTCATGAAAATGTTATTGTCAAGTTCTGTATGTTTTCAGTAAGAGGAAAAACAAACAAAGCTTCCTTAACTTGTTATCCACGTCTACTAAGCAACACAACCGCATTAGAACGTGTATTCACGGAGTGGGTGATGCAGGGACTTACATAATGACCTTCCGGGATACAACTTTGCCTGGGGGTAACCAGGGATCATCTTTTCATCTCTGGCTCTAAGATTTTCAAGTTCATGTTTGATAATGAATTGACATTCTGCCATTGTAAGGAAGTCATCATTGTCATCTAAATGAAGAAAAAAATTTCCAGTTATTTTCTCATAATGGCCAATATAAAATTAATAATATTCAAACGACCTGGGATTATAGAAATGATATAAATAATAAATAACATAAGGAGTAAGCAGAGTATAAAACCGCTAAATTAAGTAGAACATAAAACACCTTGTTATAAGAATGAAAATGGCGTTTTGCCTTCACATAATACACTCCTTCAATCACTGTACAATGGCTCCCCGTCATCCGCGGTCCTGCTTTCCGCAGTGACTCACCTGCATCGGTCATAGTCCAGAGGTGATGAGCCTCCTTCCGACCTCCTGTCGGAAGGTCAGTCGTAGCCTAATACCATGCTGCAATGCCTAGGTCATTCACCTCACGTCCCCTCATCAGGCAGGCGTTTCATCATCTCCCATCGTGACAAGACGACCAGTGTGCACAGTAATAGAAGATACTCTGAGAGAGACCACATTTGCATAATTTTATAACAGTAGATTATCACGGTTCTACTTTATTATTGCTGTAGTTGATCTCT
This sequence comes from Helogale parvula, assembly GCA_004023845.1. Classification (NCBI taxonomy): domain Eukaryota; kingdom Metazoa; phylum Chordata; class Mammalia; order Carnivora; family Herpestidae; genus Helogale; species Helogale parvula. Next base: position 26,097 of record PJEM01015527.1, read on the forward strand.
TCCTGTGTCTAGCTTATAAATTAAGCTTTATCATAGGTATGTGCATATAGGAAAAAACACAGCCTATACTGCCTGCTATTTCAGGTATTCACTGAGAGTCTTGAAACGTAACCTCACAGCTAAGGGGCGGGGGTGGCTGCGGTACTAGTTTTACATAACACGGTACAAATATCCAAATGGCAGACACTTGTGATACCAATGAGCAGGATTCCACCACTGTCCTAACTAGGGGAACTGAAGTTTGCCTACATGACAAATTCTCCTCCTCCGACTCTCCAGCCTGGGCTGCTTGCTTCTGGAGTTGAACATTCCTCCCATAAATGAAGGAGAAGACAGTCTGATAAGAAAATAGTGTTGTTTTTTGACAAGTGAATCTTCCTAAGTGAGATGAATTTTTACCATTATTATTTATGCTAATAAAGCATAAAGATATAATAGTTTGAAGAAGCCTAATCACATATTCAAAGTCCAAAAGCCCTGGAAGGGACCAGTTTATTCTGAAGCCAAATTCCCACTCTGACGTCACAGTCACCTGGCTTTCTCAGTTCTTTCCGGAAACCATTCTCTTCTGGAACCCACGAGGACGCCAGCACAGAACCAGGCACCCTACCAGGAGACAGCAATTCTGCAACGCTGAACGACTACTGCATTTCTCATTATAACATTTTTCTGTATCGAGCTAGTGAATATACACCGTTCTAAGATTTAGAATATCCGAACAGATGTAAGGTACATGTATCACCCTAATTTGTGTTCATCTATTCCAGGGATCACAGAGTAAGCTCCAGGGGCCGTATTTTAGTGCAACACAGCTGCACCCAGTGTCATTTCTTACGGTCTCAGGCGGCTTTTGCTTTCCAAGGCTGGTGCTGAACAACAGCGAGAGAACATACAGTCCACACAGCCTAAAATATTCACTATTTGGCCCTTTACTGAAAACGCTGGTTGACCCTGATCTACTGATCAAAAAGTTATTTTTGCGATAAAACGATTCTGACAGAAACAATCTGGGGACTCACCATCAAAATCTTTGAAGTTATGGCGGGTTCCGTACGTGAAGGCTCTCATAGTGTTGTCGTTACACTCCTTCACCAGACCCACTGCCTCCGCCCCCAGTAACAACGTCATCTTGGAGGCACCGACAAGATACAAGTTCTGATTTTCTAGTGTTTCTTTCTCATATTTATTTAACGATGGTCTAAACAGCAGCTGGGCACCTTCAAAAACAAAAGAGGAGTGCAATCTTAGAAAAATTTCAAGAACGAAAACATTCTAAGGAAGTATTGTTTCTAGTTTGGTATAAGGAAAACGTATTAACACATATATACAAATCTATCTTCCAAATAGATAAGATTTACACATAAGTCAACCTCCTTTAGAAAATGCCTTCTAGCTTCTCACATTTCTGCTAAGAAGTCTGACCTTATATGTATGTTATTATTATATATGTGACCTATTTTCTTTTTTTCTTGAAGTTTGTGATATCTTCTCCATTCCCAGGTTCCAGAACTTTCCAATGATATGCCTTTTCATTTACAGTGCTGGGCACTAGGTGGGCCCTTTCGAACTGGAAAAGCAGACCATCAACCTTGAGTTTTCCTTGGATGATTTCTTCTTCTCCTTTTCTTCTTCTAGAACTCCTTTTATTCAGGTGCGTACCTCTTACACTAGTCCTAACTTCCTTATTTTTTCTGTCAAATTTTCCAGTTCTGTACCTTTTTGCTCAAAATCACCTTCTTATCCTTTTACTGAGTTTTTAACCTTTGCTTTCCCACTCATACTTTTTAAGAGCTTTTTTTCCTAAATGAGTATTTAACAGCATCCAACTCTTGATTTATGTCCTACCATCTCATAACTGAGAGTTGAGTTTTTAATTTTCCCTTGGTTTTCTTCTTCTGCAATTTGCTGTTTTTATCTGTTTGTTTAGTTTAGCTTTCTCTTTCATGTTCAGGACTTTTCCTCAGATGTTTGGTGATCTTTTATTGTATGTGCATGTTTAAGAAAGGGGTTCTATGAGGGTCTGGTGAACTTCTGAAGGCTTAGATGGAGCTCCTTAAAGATGGCCTTTCATGCACAGTCATCTGGCCAGGTCATTTTCCATGGGCAACTCTCTGATTTCTTGGGTTATTCTGTCTTTGGTTCAGAGACCCTAAGAAAGAATATTCAATCTGCTTCCTAGATGACTGAATCTAGCTAACATCCTGGATACTAAATCAGGTATGCAATTGGGGGGGGTGGAGGACAGGCGTAACAATACTCAGTTCTGTACTCAATTTTTGGTACAGAATCTCTACTTTCAACTGTGCATAAAGCCCTCATGCCAAAATCCAAGCGTCTGACCCTCTGCCGAGAATAATTCACAATCTTCTGCTGTGATGGTCAAACACAGAAGGGATCGGGGGATCTAACTATTTCTTAGATGGATCTCGGTCAATTCTTTTTTCTTTTTCTTGGTCCCACTTACTGCCACCTCCAGGGTCTCTAGGTCACTAATCCCGAAGTCTTCAGAGGTACTCTGCAGTACACACCAAACTGCACCTCAACTCGTACCCCTGCCAGCTCCAGCTCTGGCTTCTTCAAGTCCGAGATGTTACTGACTACTCGTCCACCTGTTTCCTAGCTTCCAAAATGGTGCTACTGTTATATTCTTCCCTTTCTTCGTCAAACTGGACTTTTATCTTTTTTAAAAAAATCCTTTGTCATTTCAATAGGAGTTTAAAAGAGAGTAAAAGTAAATATGAGTGTTAAACCTATACCTTTACCTGAAAAATAAGAATACTTTTTTGGGGGAATGTTCTTTCTGGATTTCCCAACAGGAGAAAGATGCCCACCGCTTCCCCATTTTTGTGTGTCTTCGCTGAAGCTACACAGCGAACAGACGACCGGGGATACACGGAGTCCCTCACTCTTAGGCACCACGAATGCTCTTCCATCACAGGAATTTTGAAGAAGGGACTCCAGGGGCGCCTGGGTGGCTCAGCCGGTTAAGCGGCTGACTTCGGCTCCGGTCACAATCCCGTGGTCTGTGAGTTCAAGCCCCACATCAGGTTCTGTGCTGACAGCTCAAAGCCTGGACCCTGCTTCAGATTTTGTGTCTCCCTGTCTATCTACCCCTCCCTGTCTCACACTCTGTCTCTGTCTGTCTGTCTCTCTCTCTCTCACAAAAATAAAGACTGAAAGAAAGGAGGGAGGGAGGGAGGGAGGAAGGAAGGGAGGGAGGAAGGAAGGAAGGAAAGGACACCAATCCAGTGAAACACCTCAGAATTGGGACGCCTGTGTGGTTCAGTCAGTTAAGCATTCAACTTCAGCTCAGATCATGATCTCATGGTTCATGGGTTCAAGGCCCACGTCAGGCTCTGTGCTGACAGCTTAAAGCCTAGACCTTGCTTCAGATTCTATGTCCCCCTGTCTATCTACCCCTCCTCATCTCACACTCTGTAACTCTCTCTGTCTCTCTGTCTCTTTCTCT